>JAHLJZ010000040.1:0-202293 GCA_025602915.1 Paraphysoderma sedebokerense | reverse complement strand
AAATGAGGAGCCGACTGGTATTCCTCCCACTCCACTATATTCTCGGTGTTCAATAGCACCCATTAAGACTTCACCTTATTCAGCATTGCAATACTCGCAGATTTCTTCACTCGCATAAAAAATGAAACCCTCATCTTTATCAAGTTTAAATAGAGTACGTACTGGTGAATGATGTTTCTACATAACAGCCATAATATGATTACTTACTACTTCGTCCGGAAACATGTAGCATCGCTTCGGGGGTTTAAAATTTAGGGAAATCATTCTTTTGACCTAGAGACACCACATGTGTGCCAAATTTTCCGTTTATGTTCAAGAAACTATTTTATTTCATTGACCAGCGTTGGTGGGAAATTGAAACTCACGCATCAATCCACCTCTGCGATTGTCAAGTAATCGATACTTTGAATACAAAATTTAGCACTGTAGAACCCATTGAGTGCAGAGTAAATTCACATTTATATAGCACTATCACAATGATTCATCTAATACTGCAAATATAAAAGTCGATTTATGACTGTGGTTAATTCAAGTGAGGAAGTCATCTGCGAATATAACCTAACGGTACAATATCTCATAAGAAATACTAACCTCCTTAGCTCTACCGTTTAAGCGTTAATAATTGCTAATTTCTCAACGCGAAATCAAGGAGGAGTAAACTGACGACCCCGGTGGGCCAAACGGAAGAACCGCAAACCCATAAATATAAGTGAGAAGGCATAATTTTCATTCCGCCGTCCATACATATGTCTCAAATGGCTTCGTCGGAAGGAAAAGAGACTGTCCTTTGGAATCTTTAGGATTCTCTTGCCCGTCTCGACTTATTGTAGGTTGACCTGATTTCTTCTCGCGCCTCTATTCTTGTAATTAACCAGGACGTTTGTGCCCATGCACCTAAAACTCTTTTCAACATTTTCTTTATTGTGCAACAATTAATAACAGTGGCTATAATCCATTACTGCATATTCGAATTCAACAATCCAAATTCGGCGCTTTTTGTACAGTTACAGCTTTCGGGTTATTTTTCGCTCATGTAGGCGTCTCCATTTATTGGTATATTCAGAAACTTCCATCTAGTGTCGCAACTTACGATAGGCCATCAACATTCCCTCCCACACAATTGCCGAAGGTATGTACTTTTATCATTGTTTGAGCTTCCTGGCTAATTACCTGGCTAGTACTAATGTCAAACGCATAAGATTGGTTTCCTATTCTTCTTTGCAAATAACTACCAATTTGCCGATGATTCGTATTTCCGTGTGGTTTACAGAGCAACAACAATATATGACCAAGACCGCTTCAAACCTAGAAAACGAGTTGTAATTCCAACAACGAATTGCTCATTTTCTGCGTATGGTACTAATAGACTAATGGCTGGTACAGAAAATGACATGTATACGACCATTGCCCAATGTCCGGTGGAATTTCCTTTCATCGAAGGTAATTTCTCTAGTCTTCACTGAGTTTTTGGAGAAAATCTTAACTTCTTATACAAATAATCTCTAGGAACTTTCCTACTTCCTCAATATACGTATTTGGAGGCTACATTCGAGCGCTGCTTATGTCCAGTCAACACGACTTGTACTGATTGCGCCAATACCACTGCAATAACTGAAAGATGGGCCAATGATAGCAAAATCGCGTTGGTGATGGAAGATTCAGACGGAAATACCAGAAGCTACCCCTTTTTCAGACCGCAAAAGAACATGTATTACTACACCGACATGTATTTACAACGTACGACTTACGATTGGTTAGCACGAATCTTCTGGGATGGCAGAAGAAGGGTCTCCTTGGCTTATAATCTGAGACCCGATTTAAAATCTTTTCCTTCAGGCCCTGGTCCGTAATTCATTGTATTCCAAATATTGCGCTCAATTTTGCTGAATTTTTACCCTTTCAGATTATGACAATTCGACCTTCTTGGCAAGATTTTATCTTCGCTTAGACGAAGTCGACATATTTACCACCATTCAAGAACCGACAGCGCTTGAAGCCTTGTCTAGAGTGGGAGCTATAATTAGTCTTATTACAATTACATTCGGCACATTAGGCCGATGGTATGTGTCCTTGCACGGGACTATCGTCCTTTTAGTTATTAACGAATCTTATCCAAAAAAGGTACAACGGAAAACTATACGCCAAGTCTCAGTCTGGCAGACAAGACTTCTCCGGCGGCGCTCAAAATCCCAACGATGACTTGAACAGGCGGGTAAAGGACCTTAAAAACTTACGGCAAAATAATGTGGCTCCAGTGGCCAAATCCAACTTCATGGCCTGAATGCTAACGTATTAAATTTTCTACCATGCTAACTTCATCATTTATATATATTAATTCTGTTAACTACACTGTATAAACATTGGATTACTATTATAATTAATTATTAATGCGTGCACAGTTGCCCCGATCAGCCCGTCATTTTCCTACGTCTAGATGTATGATCCATACTAGGAAAATGAGGAGCCGACTGGTATTCCTCCCACTCCACTATATTCTCGGTGTTCAATAACACCCATTTAGGCTTCACCTTATTCAGCATTGCAATACTCACAGATTTGCATTGACTGATGTTAACCACTGCTAAATTCTTAGCGTTCTCCCATAACCAGCCGACACCATTGTCCGTTATCCGCACACATCCCCTGACAGCTAATCTCGTCAATCGAGAACAGCTGGTCGCCACTGTAAACAACCCGTTATCACTAACCGCACTACCACAAAATGACATATCCAGTATCTCTAAATTGGGCATTTTGATAATATCTACTATCGCGTTTTCTGATAGCGCGCAGCAAAATGAAAGTGATAATATTGTTAAATTGGGGCAATACTGGGCCAGTATCGATGTAGTCTCGTCCGTAAGGAAACTGCAATCTGATAAAATCAATGTATGAATCTGCATAATTGGCGAATTTAGAGACATTAAACCGTCTCTCAACTGCTGAAAACCCCGATCGTTTACGTTGGTACACCTTTGAAAATTCAATTTCTTCATTCTCGTCCATCCCTGGAATCCAAGAATTGCATTTGTCACGGCTTTACAATAAGACAATGTCAATTTCTCTAGCCGGTGACAATTGTTGATGAGAGATGATATAGCATTGTCGTCTATTTTACGCAAATTTGATAGGTCAAGGGATGTCAGTAGTGGGGAGTGTAGTGACAGTGATAACAATCCGTTGTTTGTAATTTCCCAGCAACCGTGTAAGTCAAGCTGGGTCAATCGAGGACAGTGTTTAGCAAGCGACTCAAGGCCTAGATCAGTTATAGACCAGCAATTTCGAAGAACCAGTGTCCGAAGATTTTGTCCCCTTTTCGAAATAAATTAATTAGCCGCGGGCGTCGATAGTGTAGAAAAGCATGATCATCGCCTACCATGATCGTCCAATGATCACAAGGACTCCGTCATCCACTTTCTTATGAATTGCAGACAGATTTATAGACTGAACATAATCACGAGGATGCTTGTCCAATGCCTGAATTACATCCTTAGACACCAATCTTAAATGGATGAAATCAAGGACGTCGAGGTATTCTCCAAGCACCTCAAGGACTTTGAAGTGCGATAAAATATGGACGATATTTCTCCTCTCGATTGGACTGTCTGCTGCGGAACTTAAATCCGACCCCGATATGCTTGAAGCTGTTGTTTCGTAACTCGCGGAAGACGTATTATTTGACTCCTGCGAAAATCTGCTCTGCGCCTTCACCATATTTTGGCCGGCTATTTTAAGCAATCGAGGATCTGTCCACACTGCTATGCTAGCCCGACGTCGTGTTGGGTTCTGTGTAACTAGTGTTGCTATTCGCCCGCGGTTGGAATTGTCGACAAGTAGATGTTGCTCATCAGCTGTAGTCGAAGATATGTCTTCTTGGTCATCGTCAGTGGTGACAGAGGGGGTTCGATCCTCTCGTAACGATTCTATCGACAAAGAGGATGCCCAACTTTTCTTATCTGAACAGGAGCTAGCACTGAGACCCAAAGATCCGGCACTTTCCCGTAAGTTTTCAAGGCTCGAAGACAGAGTGACGCTCGCTTTTTGAATAGTAGGCAATACATCCGGGAATTCTTTCATAACTTCTTCGACACTAGACTTGTGTAACACATAGACCTCTGCGGGAGTGACCGCTCGTATCCATTCGCGAAGTTTTGACGATTTCATGAATAATTCTGTACCAAAGAAGTCACCGGGCTGAAGCGTTATAGTTTTTTCCATGTTCCAATTATTATGCGACGCAAATAAGTTGGACGAAGTAGCACTTGACTTTGATGCATTTAAGTCGTCCATTTGAAAAGACGAGACCACTGGACTCGTTACAGTGGAAATGCTGTCTTTCGAAATTACCTCAACAATACCAGATTTTAAAAAGTACATTTCTCGGGGAATCGAAAGAGGGTTGGGCGGTATGATATCTTCACCTGCGTTATAGCGTCTGAACTCAAGAGTTTTACATAAACGGTGGAGAATGTCTTCACTGGCATCTTTAAATAAGGTCGTCTTAAAGAAGGGAGATCTTAACAGTGGATTCCGAAATAGCGGTAAATTATGGAAAACATACCTTGCCCAAAATTTCCTTCATGTCGTTAGTTCGGTATTGATCGTATACAATCTCTGCCATCTTCCCCATGTCATCGACAGACAGACTAAGGCGTTTCTCAGGCAAGAACTTCGGTTCGACATTTGCAATCAAAGGGCTATCTCGTTTTATCATTTTTTTGATCAAATCATAACGTTCTTCGGCCTCTTGCCTTATCCTTTTATCCATGTCAGGATATTTTGCCTTCAAATTGTCCAATTCGTGAGTTGTCAACGACATAAGGAAACATTTGCTAGTGGCGACGACATTTGCGGTACGCTTAATATCAAAGAGGACTGCAATCTCTCCAAAGAACGACCTACGTGAATTTAAGTTTATAGTTACTGTGAGTAACCAGCCAATCTATCCTATAGAATTAGATTAAATACCCTTGTCCGAGTGTGGCAAACAAAACTTCGTCATCCTTTGAAGCAACGTCCACTGAACCTCGAATGATGAAGAACATTGCCTTCCCTACCTCTCCTTCTTTCACAATCATATCGCCCGTATTGGCTAATCGTAGATGCATTACAGACGTTAAATCTCGAATGAAATCATCCGAACCATTAGTGAATAACGGATGAGAACGCAAAGCCTGCTCCAAATCCATTGGAATGAGGTCTGACGTTGCGCTGAAGCTGCTGTTCAAGGAGGAGGAGCGTGAATGTGAATTCCTCGAGCGCCCGTTATCATTAGCACCATTTGTGACAATTTTTGTTTGATTTGCAGGTTGCGGGTGAGTGATACCGGTCGCCACTATTATATGCAGAGGAGGTCAGAATTCATCGCAGTTAGTTACCAGCACTCCTCTCACATTCAAATGCGTATACTTGACATTACATTTGAGGTTACGATCTCTCATGGCAATTTATATCCCTAGGAGTCTAATTTGGTGAAGTTTGAACAAAGAATGGGGCAATTTTCGCATTCAAAAGAGAAGGAAAGAGGAGGTTGTCGAGGCTCGGGAGATGAAGTCTCCAAATGACGTGTCAAATTGTCAAAGCCGCCCAGACCAGAGATGGAGCATTCTTAAAATATCATTAACACGAATTCATTGAACCAGCATTAATTGATCATACATTTGCGTTAAAACACATCGTTATCGTTAAACTTCAGCTGGATTATTTGGAAGTGCTCCCCCTCGATTGACTAAACCCAATTTTAGCGATTGTGTTATATCCGCAACAACCTTAATTCCTCATTAAACTCCATGGATTGTAGAATTCATAGGCGAAGAGACTTGAGCATGTTTTCTGAAGATCATGTTAAACCTCATGTTTCTCCATCATTCGGTAAACGGATCATGTTCGAATGGGAAGAGATAGGGAAACACGAATCATCTGAGGTGAAGCGGAATGGTTGAATTTCGTATAGAGTCAATCAATATTTGCATAAAATGCGCAAATAGTAACGATAAATTTTTACGTTGCTCAGATGCATTCATACGAGAGCTGCCAATTCATTGGCACGAATATGACTTCTACGGTGGCTCAGAACTTACAGAGAAGCGAAAGACTTGCCAGATGATCATCAATGTGGGACAATTGGTAATTATAACAGTTCCGCACTACATATTGCGTAACATAGTCTAACTGAACATTCACCCGTTCGTTAAAGTCTCCACCGCCATTTCCTCAAACCTATACGTTCACCTTATCTGCACGCGACGATCTTTTCCATCACTTAACCCACAGATGCACTCCATTTTCCTTTCGTACAACAGTCGAGCGACAAAATCTCAATTTGAAGGGCGAGGACGGCTTTCGACGCATCGGGAGAATCGTCAAAGAACTGGTTACAAATGTGATCGAACAAAATGATAGATATAGAGCCGACTTATGTTACTACCGAAAGGATGATTATTATCAGCTCCATTTTGTTGAGCTGGTAATGGGATGTCGAAAGGCCCATCTAATTTCCTTTGATTTCAGACATACGTCTTGGGAAAATGTAGCTAAAGACGTTCAAACGAGATACAATTATTTAAAGGTTATTATTTAGAGCTCAAATAACAAATCTGCTATGCTGACAACTCCTCAAGTCTTCCATTCAAGACACGAAATCCAGACTTGTTCGAGTGCTGGATGTAGTTCAATCTCAAGCCCCTTCGTTATTATTAAGTCTCAATGCACCGAAAACTAGTCTGTTACCTGCGGAGTGGTTAAAGACTTCGTACCATTTTGCCCATCATGCATCAAACTCAAGTGATGCCAAAGAGGGGCATCGATTCATAAACCATATTTTAACACCAAAAGATGTTCAGTATGAAAAAGGGCAGAGGGCAGAAGAAGGTAGTGTAATCGTATAGTTATATCTAAATTTCACGAAAACTAACAGAAAATCTAGTAATATTTCAACGAACGATACCGATCGTTGTAAACAAATTCGGTTCTGGGACGAATGAGCTTTTCACCAGGCTGTTCACTGTTTCAATATTAGGAGCGGTAAGCAGATTTTTGTTGCCTAGTACCAAAGATGATGCTCGGATGCTAAAATGTGATTCAAAGAATCCAAACCCCACGCATCCGAGATACTATCGCATTATTGTGCTGGATCCGAATAACATACTCTTCCACTTGACGTCTGATCGAATTACACGCGAAAAATGGAATCGAATGACCGCTGGCAAATTTAATGGGACTACTCCGGGCTTCTGGCCAGATGACGGGATAGGTGGTTTTCTAGGAATTGTCGGCGGGGAATGTCTGCGGGGATGTAATACTACAGGGCGGTGAGGAGAAGATTACTTGCGTAAATTGAATTTTGGCAGCTCTGTGACAATTTGCCTTAAGGTTCACTGCAAAACTCACGCTAAGGCCGAACAAATCATCAGAGATTTCGCCCTCTGCGATTATCATTGATCCTTGCGAGTTGAAACAAGTGCCGAATGTAAAAGCTAAATTGACTTTCACCGAGAAACTGATTTACAGTGAACATGAGATATTCAGCGTATACCTGGAGGAAGGTCCGAACGACTCTACCAGAAATATCGTACGAGAAAGGGTAAAGACTCTGGAGGTACAGTTGAAGTTACGATTGATTTTCACCTTCTTGTAAGCACTAGAGCCCTGAATATTGGTTGGCAATAGCGAGACTATGAGACGACAATAGGCAAGCTGTCATCACTCCTCACCCACATTCGCGAAAGAAAACCCGGATTACTCCTTCACATACCAAGAGTTCCGTCTATTACCCAGACGCGAATTGATATTGGCTCTGGTATAAGGAAAGATGAATGGGATAATGAAGAACACAGGTGGAGCAGTAGAAATAATCGATCAAGAAGATAGCCAATACTGTCGAGAGAATACAGAACTTTGGATATGTAGCGCTAAATAAAGTGAATCGAGGAGGAAAATATATTTAGATCATATCGTACAACCAAAACGCACGTCTTTATATTACAACCATGTATATTAATTTGTCGGCTTAGAAAACCAACTCCATTTGAAATTCAGAAATATGTTGTGACTACACCTTGCCAATCACTTTAAGATATGGGTATTATTTCTTAGTCTCAATATCTTTCAAGACTTTATCGTACGCTTCGTTGATTTCCATCATTTTTGATTCGCAATCGGACTTCTTACACTTATCGGGATGGCTAGCAATGCAGGAATCATCGTCAGTACCGACCTAAGCCACTATTTCATGGTCTTCGAAGCATGTATACTTACTACTTCAATGCCAGCTTTCGATAAGCCTTCTTCACTTCATCGGAACTGGCACTCTCGCTAACTCCCAATTTTTTGTATGATTTGATGATATCGTTTCGATCAACAAAGTTAGGAGGCACACTATAGTGATTTCCACCACTCCGCCGACTTCCGCCGCTAGGGCCCCCAAATTGAAACCCGCTTGGCCCAGAACCGAAAAAGGTATACTGATAACCCTTTGAATTTGCACCGCCACTTCGGGAACCAGTCTGAGAGTGAGGGCCTTGAGAGAAAAGGTTTGAAAAGATATCCTCAAAGATATTGCCGAATGCGTTATCGCCTCCGCCAAAGAATTGATTGTAACCTGGTTGAGTCTGTGATTTATATTGATTTCGTTGCCGCTGTTTGTTATTCATCTTTGATTTGGGCTTTCGGTTGCTTGATTTCTGCTGTTTCTTCGAACTACTTTCTTTTCTCTCTTTGTTGCGTTTCTTCGGTTTCGGCGGAATATAGTTATACTCGCTCGACTGCCTATCCGAGAATCCCCAAGTCGATGGATTGTCGTCTTCATTCTTCAAGTGTACCCTGACCTGACTTCGACCAACATACTCTCTGTTATCTCCTTTGAAAACATAACTGTATCCTGTATTTTCTTTTTCCCCATCAAACTCGAAAGCAAAAGCGAAAATATTGGATCCGATAAATCGAGTCGATATATTCTGTGGGGTGGGTGAAGCGAGCCCTCCTTTTTTTGAAGCGAACTTTGAACTGTTGTATCTATATGTACATAATGTTAAGTATAAAAGTGTTACACAACCGAATATTGGCGAATGACGGATTTTTTTCGATTGGCGGGAATGCGTTAGTCCTTCCACTTGACGACACACAGCTCGCAAGCCGACAAGGAGAAGAAATGATGATAAGATATCGATAGAGCTTATTGTACTGAGTATTAAGTAAGTTAAGCACTTGATGAAGTTCATCCTACAGACTCTATGGATTGAATTTTGCAGCAGCACCCGGAAAATATAAAAGTTGTGGGGCTGAGTAACGCGAGCCTGGAAAATTCGACGTGGCATTTTTGTCAAGAATGCAGGCCGTTGCGAATCCCTGGTGGATCTCTGACAAGTCACAACTGGGAATGCTATGAATGAAACCAATATGAAGCTCAGTGCGTACTCAGCTGTAAAAGTACGGTTGTTGGAAATCTCGAGCGGAAATGCAATTATACAAGACCGAAGAATGATACGGATGTCGAAACAGAATGGGACACGATCAAGCATCCCCATACGCAACAATATACACTACGTGCAAGAATTCTGAATAAAATAAGTAAGGGTGTGGATAAAACGTTGAAACAATAAAAAGTAGGACTTGATGATGCCTAGGGCGCCGAGCAGAGCAGAAAGTAACGAACACTCGATCAGCCAAAACAATTAATGTCACGTGTATTATTCTCTCTCGTCCGGCAGTCGACTTGATTTCGCGACTTGGGCAAAGTTTGACAACTTCGATTCAAAGTAAACAAGCAATGTCTTCCGTCCACGTCAAATGTCCCTTTTGTCCAAAAAAAATAGTAGTTAGAAACAAATTATCCAATCTCCTTCGCCATGTACGAAGTCACCCTGGTGGGGTTCCCTCGGAATGTTGTTTTTGCAAGGAAAGCTCTTCAAACTACGAGGACGTTAGACAATTTCTCACCCAACATTACCTTCCAAATCATTACGATATGTATTTCGGAGTGAGTCGTGGCAGATCGAATGCACCCAAAGCAGTCCCCGGAACAAATATTGAACCCACACCCTTGGCTGACGATACGAACGATACCATGTCCTCAGTACAACGAACCGAGATGGAGCCAATGGACATGGGTACTTCTACCGAAATTTCCTGCGCAGCTGGAGATCAAAACTCAGAGATCATATCAATTACACTGCGGGGCCCGCAGTCTCCACCACCGATATGTGATTTATCCCACGAAGTCCAGCAGATTCGCAACGACTCGACAGATATGCGACACGAGTTGGAAGGTTTTCGACACGAGTTGAAAGATTTTCGAAACGAGTTGAAAGATAACCAAGACCATCTGAAAGCTTACCTGGATCTATGGGGAAAAACTTTGCTATCTCACATTTCATACAAAGTTGGAAGCCGATAAGATTTAAAGTGGTGTATGTATCGCGTTGACGAATATGCTAAAATATAATGGATTTAGCTTGTGAATGATGTTTCTAAATCTTGCTAGAATTTAATGACATCTCCCGATCATGCAGCAGCCATGCGTCTCCTGGCTCGTCGCACGCCGCACCTGATGTCCGGAATCTTTGTCGTCTGAAAGCTGCTAACTTTTTGAGCAAGTTCTAGAGTAATTTTTCGCACGTAGTGAATAATGAGACACTAGTTCAATTACAATCAAGAGTAGTCATGAAAGCTATACATTGTCCAATATTTTTAATTCTACAGTAATTCCATTACATTCAACTAAGAAAGTGGAATGACGATCTATTATATCATTCTTCTTCGTCGCTACCTGAAGCATCATCGCTGGGGTCATCATTTCCCATCTTTGCCGCTACGTCTTTTGCCGCGTTGGCACGTTTCTTTTGAATCTCCTTTTCCGATAAATGTCCAACTGCATGTGACCCGAATCTTTTGAACGCAGTCTATTAGGTTTGCGTCAACGTAGAAAAAGGTCAATATTGGAACGCTCCGCCGACACTATACTGGAAAACATAAACATGAAAGACTATAAACACAGCAACAAGTACATACATCCATTAATTTGTGGCAATTTACCATACTCTTCGGACAATTCTATAAATGGGAACATATCAGTATCAAAATGAGGGAAACTCTGCAAACGGCAGAATTTTGTTGATTGGATAGTATACCTGGATATGGACAACGACTTCCATGGGATCCTTGATCTTCATAATTTTATCTTCGTTTAGCTTTAGGACGGCAAGTGCGATACGGTACAGTATTTTATTCCCTTCGCTGTAACACCAAAGATTAGGCATTTGTACCGATTGAAGGACCAGAAAAATGCGACAAACATACTAATACAGACAATCCCATACACGTAGAACGCACTGAATATAAAAACAAATGTTAATTCCAGCAAAAATGAATACAGTCGAGACGAAATGACAGACCTCAATAGGCAAGATATTAATGAACAAAGTCAGAAACCAAGGACTGATAAGCGCATCTAACTCGATCATTCCTCCTTTCTTCACTTTATCTAACACATCTCTGCACTTAGTCCTCGCAACCCCAGTCAATACTTTCATCTCAGTAACTGTTCCTCTCAAATTCTTTGAATACATCTGATCGGGCATGATATTCTGTATAATTGAAACCAACATCCAAAACGCTTCTTCTTCAGGCATAAATAGTAAAAGTAGCCCTACAATGTAATTCAATGACTGGCAATAACCCAGTCGAGGATTGTAAAATGAATATGCAACTAAAACGCGACGTAGAGAGTGGAGTAGTGGAGTAGAGTAAGCATATGGAGGGGGTGGAAAGGATGTGGTGAAGGGTGGGACTGTTTCCATTTGTTGAAAGTGAACGTTATCCGGGAATGTCCGATGAAGATCTGTGGTCAGTATTGATTGAGACGTCATATAAGTTATTAGTCATTGAGATAACATCATTTCTATTTTAGTAATAAAATCGTCGTTCTAACCTCTTTCTATCTGATCAATAGCCATATTGACTTTCTTAGGTCCGTTTTCTGTTCCGTTTGCTGCGCTCTCATCTTTCTCTCGTTGTAGCATCGACAGATACACTCCTTCATTTGCTAACATTAGCTGTTCGGCGCCACTATAATGAAGCCAGACCTATCCAACCCATAATTAGTTTGGTTAGACCTTACAATTCGCAAGATTATCGGGTAGCCCTTACCTTCCGCCTGTGTCGGTTCGGTATACCCTTTCGTATCAGTCGCTTTACTGCATCGTCCATAATCAGAGCCATTGTCAGCATGTTTTTTTATACAACTTTCCGGTACTCGATGTCACAGCCATTGTGCGAGCCGAGAAAGTCTACAACTGTAAACCTAACAAATTCAAAACAAACTAACACTTATCACTGCGCTCTGGCATTCCGCTTTTTTTCTTTCTTTTCCTTTGTTTCAACAGCCCATTCCACCTACTTTCTGCTTTATCTATTTCTCTTTTATACGATTTTTCCCAGTCTTGGTAAGCTTGCTTTGTCACATGTTGATTCGACTTTTTGAAACCATACGTATCTCTACATTTAGCAACGTCAAATGTTAAGTATGACCGATCAGAATGTATCGTTTTCGATATTGGAACCGAGTTTACGAATTTGTATTGGCAAAATGTTGTGTAATTGATAATTATTGTTGAATTCCGGATTTGAGACAAATAATTGTAGTGTCAGCTACCTTATGCATCACCACCGACCATGGAGGGAATAGACTTTTACCGTTCATTCAGACTTTCAAGATCTATAGATTCATTCATTATAGATGTTGATTATATGAATTAATGTATCATTTGCACATGTGTTATCAAAATGCCGAAACAACTGAGGAAATGGGCGGTTACGGCTGGGAAGCCCAAGTGGGCTCGCGAATCTTAAACAGTCTCATCGGACTCCAGGACAAGCACATTCATCTTTCACCGACACTTGCATTTGATATGAATTTAAGCATTAAGTCATCATGGACCGTGATCAAGCTTCAGTTATTATACAGGTTGGTCATCGATCCTTATACCCTTGTATTGTTGAATCGGACACTCTCTTTTACGAATTATTCACGCGAATATCGCCTTATAGAAAACATATCGTCGACACAGATTAAACAAACTATTTAAATCAATATACGACGAATATGAATCGATATTCAGTTCGATTGAATCAGATACAACCCTGCATCGATGTGGCCTTCCCAAGCAAGATCTGATTTGGAACAGACTGTGCAAGACGATTGAAGAGACTTCCCATCAAAGTTGCCTACTGAAGAAGCCAGAATTCACCAGGTTATTTGTTATTGTATTGCCTTTTAAGCAACTCATAATGGTGGGAATTTCTGACTGGCGCATCATGAATTGACTTCTATAGGACATCATCCCAACATGAATCGCGCTCGAAAACCGCTGTCAAGATTAGCCCCAATACAGTGCATAAAGGTGCTACTCCACCACGGTGCTCTGTCAGTCTTGATTCCCATCCGTCGATATCTGCAGATTATCATGCATGTATCTCACATCATGATTCCATTGAAAGTTCCCCTAAATCTCGGAAGTCTGCACACTCTGGTGCACCGACAACAGAACTCCGAACTGCTTCATCACCTTCTCCGTCGAAAGCACAAGATTCGGATAGAATGCGAAAGGAAATGTCAACACAGCTCCGTCCGACATCATCGCCTACAAATACCAGGGATGTCGCAAAACACAGCGAACCAAATATATCTGAGGACAAAGAGGAAGACATCCAAACCGAGAATGACACACTAGAACTCCAAGATTGTACCTGCTCTGATATTTCGATAGTCGAGACGATGGAACAAGGAAGGAAGAACGAGGTGAAAGCATCATTTGAGGTGTCAATTGGGCAGGCGGACCTAGAGACTACGAGAAACACGGCCGTACTTGAAGGAGCAAATGAGGCATCAGAAACTCTTGACGTAGATAAATCAGATGAGGGTGAGAACAAAGAGGAGTTTGGAGATAAAATGGCTAAAAAGAACCGAAGACCGGGGACTTCTGAGCAGTCGAACCTAACAGGTCAAGATATTCAAAAAGAGGCTCAGATAGATGATGTCTCCGAAAACGGAGGAGATATTCTCGCGTCTGCCAAACCAATGAAATCTGATACGCCCAGTACCGTCATCTCAAAATCAAATGCCATCGCAGTCGCCAAACTCAATGTTCTCAATCCCCATTTGAACACAAATAAACCTGCGTCACAATCCGTTTCGAAGACTTCAACAGCAGCCGCTCTGAAGACTTACTCCGCCGAAAACGTGAACCAATCTCTTTCGTCACTGTACAAGCGCAAAATATCCCTCCAGTTAGAGATTTTGTGGACGTGTCAAGCGATAAAGTCCAGAAGACAATATTTAGCCATGAAATCACAGGTTGGATGAATGTATATATCTCCTAGTTCTCGCTGAAAATAAAACACATTATTTATGAAGCACACCATTCTACTCGTCTCGAGTATACCATTTGCCTGTTAGGATCTATGCCAAAGAGCAATTTAGCGGATGAACAATAAATGCGATGGTATTTTTATTTATTTTTTGGGTTATCTACATATGATACAACATTCAATCTGAACTTGCAAATCGTTCGAATCTGTACACCTCGAAATTTCGTAACTGAATCCAACAACAGGGTGGACCAAAAGTCTTAACCAGACATGACGGTATCTACTTCTTCCATTTCGGCTGTCACTAGATTTTTGATTTTCGGGAATGTAACCTTTTCCTCGAGCTGAGTTTGAGACCACACCAGAAGTTTCAGCAAAGCTGGAAGTTTTGGATCTTATAAAGGTGAATTCAAAACGAATCCGAGGAATCGTGTTAGAACACAGTATAAAGTATAGGTATCTCCTAATTGACAAATACAAAAAGCAAGGTTACCTTTTTCTTGACTCTGTGAAATTAAGATTGCGGAATTCAATTCACTCGCTGTTTTTTGACGTTGGGTAGGGGTCAGTAGTTCTGATACCGGAGATCGGGTTGTTTGCTCAAATGCCAACAAAGCCATCGTGCGTTCCAGTTCTTCTAAGAATTGAGGCTGAATAAAAGAGAAAATATACCAATGTCAGAAAAGAGCACCGTCAACGAAGGTATTAATGGATGAGAATAGATACGAACGTTCTCTTCCCCACGGGGAGCCAATTCCTCTTGGGCGAATTCCAAAGCTTCGACAATTTTGCCTTGTCGAATATACTCAATCAAGCGTTGTTGTTGTAAATGGAAGAACAATTGCGGATTGGTATCAAGAATCTGAATGATTAGAAACGAGGTAATGGTCAGTTGGCGATTAATTTGTCAATCATATGTTAGTATCAGACGACGTACTTCGGGATCCAGGTCATTCACTCGTTCTATAGCTTCCTCGACATCACCCCTTTGTACAGCATTTCGAATCAACATCCTATCTTGAATGGACATCAAGTCAACAGTAGGCTGTAAACCACATTCTAAACTGAATTTTTCGGCTGCGTCCTTATATCCTTCAATGACGAGATAATTCATAATCAATTTATTGAGGTCACTATGAATTATAAACAGAGGAAACGGTTCATTAGAAGTGGCAACGTTAGTCAAACTTGTACTGCTGATGGTGATTGAATTGAAGAGGCAAGCGCTTTATTTGGATCACATAGAATTATAGGGATACATGAACTGAAATACACTACATACTTTTTGCTCACTTTCACATTATCTAATTTCTTCATCCATTCATCCTTTTGAATCACTTTCTTCTGTGTAGCGCTCTGATACCGTTCCCACAGAGGCCACAGGTAACACATATTCAAATGGAGAGGAGATAGTCAGTCATATTAGCTCAAAGATAGCTCACTACAGAAAGAGAGAAAGAATACTATCAAAAGTATTACTAGGGTAGTTCAGGGGTACGATATATTTTATCTACATAATGATAAATTCGGAGAGATTCCCATTGTACCAATACAGCATCATGACTGACCCTAAGAAGGATGGAAGCACGATGAATAAGCAAGATAGCCACTTACCATTGTGAATAAGGCTACAGATGCGTGTTGCGGAGGGGTATATGGTGAGCGATGTTTAGGGATGGTCGGATGGATGGATAGTGGTGGAGAAGGAATGGATGGGTGTGTCACGTCTTCACGCTGTCCCAAAATTGGCGTACCTGTTACGGCTCACAGATTCCACCATAACACCGTTTGCCACATTAACTCAATAAATAAAAGTTTCTGAACTGGACCGAGTTATATGGCTTATTTCACTGCCACTCTCAAAATAGTCTAATCGGGCTGTGGGACAGGTCACCACTTTATTTCTTTTGAATTTTAGATTGTCAAGGCACAAGATGCCATCGAATTCTAGATCGGCAACAAGTATTTTGATGAATTATCGATCGGGAATTATATTGCATACAGGATGTAAAAGCTGAGAAAAACGCTTAAATCTACAATTAAAGTATCAAATTGCTTCTGATTCTTTCCAAAATCAGGTATTCTGTCCATGTCGACTAACCGTCGGGGCCAATGAGGGGATTTTGAGGCAGATCTGGCTGATTGGAGGAGCTGGGGATGCCCAGGGATGGCCCCTTCCTGATTCCATGAAACTGGTTGTTATGCCAGGAGATACTTAGACAACCCGGACGCAGCGAGGCCATTTCGATCTGTTGTAAGGTGCCAATGACCGGGCAATGAGAGTGAGCTTATGCCATTGATTTAGTTCAGATTTGTAACTGGATCAGTTGGATTGTCTGAGGTTTCTGTCTTATTTCTGCGCACAGTGATGCCCTATCGATTGAGGCATTCTCTTTTGTTAGCAAGAGGCGATG
Organism: Paraphysoderma sedebokerense; assembly: GCA_025602915.1. Taxonomy (NCBI): domain Eukaryota; kingdom Fungi; phylum Blastocladiomycota; class Physodermatomycetes; order Physodermatales; family Physodermataceae; genus Paraphysoderma; species Paraphysoderma sedebokerense. The sequence goes on along the minus strand of JAHLJZ010000040.1, from coordinate 185,515 downwards.
TGTGGAGGAACGGGAAATTGCCTGATTTTGATTGGGCTGTGGCTCGGGCGAAGTCGGCGTCGTTCGCGTTGAAAGTTGTTGCGGAGTGAGTGAGTCATCTCGGTTGGCCGCAGCCGCGTTCCTCATGGGTCCCTTCCTTTTATATGCCCCCAACTCCCCCTTCCTCTCCTCCATCTTTCCCTCTCTATCTTGAATTCATATCTACATTTACGCATCTGTTTGGTCTAGCTACCCACAATGTCTCCTCTTTGCTAAATTGCCCGGCTACTCTCTAGAGTAACCCCCTAGTTTCCCTAATACCACCACCCGCTTTTCTGCCCTCGACGCATACCCATCGTTCAAGATGGCTTCTCCCACAGTTTACCCTTCATTCTCCACGAATCGATCAAAGCCGACACACCGGTCTCAAAAGTTTTCTCCTGATATAAACCGATAAATTTCTACTGCAAACCTTACACATCTGTATTACTCATCTCCCATCACTCATGACGACTGAAAATCTCGAATATCAAGGTAACAGCAACATGACTACAGGTCCGTCCTTTTTGTATGACTTGCTAGTATTTTTGCTGCGATTTCTAAATTTTATCTTGCAGGTTACACTATTTCCGACACTGAGTTACTCAATGATTGGTTTGTTCTCGACCTCTCCACAGTTGAAAACAAGGAGTACTCTCCGGCGATCACCATGCCTGCTACTCCAAACACTGATTTGGCTTCGCACATGGATGTTTCCGGTATCATGGACAGTCTTCTCAAGTTTAACAATCTTGATATGGCTGCCGTACCCTTCCTCCCATTCCTCGATACTACCGGCTTCATCCCCGCTGCTGCCGCTGAAATCGTCCCGCCATCCACCCCTCTTGTAAAGCTAGAGGATTCGTTTGCATCTTTGGGTGTGTTCATCCCTCCAACTATCTCATCTTCCGAGCCTGTTCCCTGCCCACCTCGCTCCCCGTCGCCGTCTCCATCATCGTCTTCCACCTCATCTGAATTCTCTCTCACTGCTTCTGCGCAGTCTGGATCTTACGCCAAGAAGCTTATCCCTCTTGATGCTCCTATCCAAAAGAAGAACCTCAAAAGAGCAGTTTCCGAGGATGAAGAAGATCCCAATGTCGTCAACAAGCGTCTCAAGAATACTTTATCCGCCCGACGATCTCGTGCGCGCCGTGCAATGAAGTTGCAATGTTTAGAGACGGAAAATGATCAATTGAGAGCAGAGTTGAATGATGTTAAGAAGGAGCTGGCTGAATTGAAGGCTATGTTCGGGATGGTGTAGAACGCAGCCAGGTGCATGGGAAATGTTGGGAGTTATTGGGCTACCTTTTTATATTGATTAAGTAGTTGGTATTTGGAGTCTTGTTTATTTTATATTCTTCCTCTTGGAATGTACAGCTTTTCTTCAGAATATTGTTTACATATTAATAGCACGTATGTGCAATAAATAAAAATTCATTTTTTTTGGAACTCAAATTATTCCGATGGGCTTACGTCCGGCGGAAGTCCGTGATATGAGAAATTGAAAATGGTATATTATTCTCGCTAGATAGACAAACAAAGCGCATGAGTTGGGTACATGAATTATGCGTTATGGGTTAGCTTTGAAGCCACTCGGCAGCCCCATCTGGAATTTGTTTCTCTGCATTATTCAAGCTTGTTTCGAAACTGGACGTGATCCAAGGCGAAGAAACTGATGCTCCCTCTTCCGCCAACGACCTTCCACTCCCCTCTGCAGCAAACACCCTGACTGAGAATTGCGCTCTCCGCTGGTAATCAGATACCCAGATACCGTTGATATCACCTTTGAACGCAGGCTCTGCAAGCTCGACTCTCCAAATGCAACAAGACAAACATGATGAAGATACCTGCCCCCATCAGAGAGTCGACACCGAAATCAATGTAGTATTAGAGCAGGATCAGGGATTTTCCTCCCCAGACCCACTGATACCTAAAACTCTTTCCAATAATTCTCCGAGTCACCGAATTTGGGAAAGGATGAAGTTTAATTCGTTTTGGAAAAAAGGCCGACTGACTACATCCGATGCTTTCATTGACGAGGAAGACTCATGTGAACTTGCATATTCGAAGCTGTCCTCAGAGCCCTCTCCTCTCGACTCTCACCATCATTCACATACAAAGCATTCATGCAGTCGGCCGAAAGGACAAGGCAAAAAGGATTCCAAAAAATTAGTCGTTGCAATAACAATTATTTCGGTGTTCTTTTTGGTGGAATTGTTGGGAGGTTACATTACAGGGTCCCTGGGAATATTGAGCGATGCATTCCATCTGTTGAGTGATTTATTGGGATTTGTATTGAGTTGGTGGAGTATTCAAGTGAGAGAGAAAAGGCCTGATAAAGGTTCGTCTGATTTCGATTTTGCGGGCCCTTATGAAGCATGCTCATGACGGTTGGAATTTTCTGGGCCTAAATTAACATTTACCTTATTGAAAATTAGTCCATACGTTTGGTTACTACCGTTACGAAGCCATCACTTCTTTGTTTTCGATCTTTCTGATATGGGCAATCACATTCTATATGTTTCTTGAAGCGATTAGCCGATTTCAGAATCCACAAGAAATTGATGTAGTTGGAATGCTGATCCTTTCAGGTGTTGGAGTACTGGCCAATGTTGTCATCTTAGCCGTTCTAGGGCACGACCATGTTCATATCGGGTCTTCTCATTCCTGTTCACACGAACATCAGCATTCTGGACACAAATCACTGGCCATAAAGTCCGCTATGCTTCATGCACTCGGTGACATTCTTTCATCTTTTTCAGTTTTTGTCGTTGCGGCTTTGATTTACTGGTTCCCGGGAATGGGATTTCTGGACCCCTGTTGTACTTTCGTCTTCAGTCTGATTGTATTTGGCACAACTGTTCGAACGACAAAGGAGATTATAGCCGTTCTGAGCGAAGGTTTGTTGCTTTTTCTTCTTTGTTTAATTTGATTTAAATGCTTGATATTGACAACTTCATTGAACATTAGCGGCACCAAAATCGATTTGTCAAAGCAAGTTGAGGTCTCAACTGGTGGATATTCCCAACGTAAAGGCGATTGATTCCCTCCATATCTGGCAGCTCTCTTCAGTCAAGTATGCCGCGTCCGTCCGACTTACTGGTTCGTTCAACGACCCTATCAAGTATAGTATGGATTCTCCTTCTTCATCCCAGTCTCCCGTGACTCTTTATGTGGGTTCACCAAAATCGCCATCATCGGGAAAAGCCGAGTCTAAAGATACCCTACTGCTGACACCCATGTCAACATATATGTCAATGCATAACACTGTACTGGCTTCTGTGACGGCATTATTGCGCGATCAAGGTGTAGCTGAAGAGTATATCACAATTCAGCTAACCGTTGAAGACGTAGATGCAGCTAAGGGGAACGACTTCACCGGACTCGGAAATAACGATAAGAGTGTGTGTAAAACCAATGTGGAAAATGAGCTGCCATACATGACAATGATTGAAACGGTAGGGTTGGGTTTACTAGGACACTCTGAAAAAGACCATGATCATAAAGATTGTGGCTCGCATTTGGTGTGATAAATTAGACGCGAAAGAAATGACATTTATTGTGTAAAGTTTTGTTTAAATTACCATTCAGTAGAGTACTCCAAATATGTAAATATCTTATGTGTCATTACCCCTGTTAATATATCCGCTATATGTTTACGTTTTGTACAGTTATTGATAAAGTTGTCAACAACAGAAATCCTGACACCAGTACTTGCGATTGAGAGTAGGCCCACGCATCTGAAACAGGGACCTGAGAATTTGTTTATGTCACGTGAGCTTCCCTCGCCCTAATGGACTTGGAGTCACCAAACAACACACTTTGCCTTCAGACTCCAAGTCCACATCAGTAAAGAAAGCCAAAGAGATATGCGAACGTCATCGATACTCCGCTCGCTTTTTTTCGTTTTTGCCCTTTTGGCATGCTTCTGCCGTATCCTTTTGCCTACCCTGTCACCACTACTGACTTTGGGTTGCGTGTGATTCGCGATTTAGGGTTTGCAGGGAGTCGGGATTGTTCTGGTCGACCCACCACAGATTAAATTCGAGAAAGTGCAGTAGACTTTTATAGTCTGAATCTGATACGAATGTAATCACCCTGCGCCACCGACCGCGGATTTACGATTTGTTTATCTTTGTTTTCGTTATGACTTTCATAATAAGCGATCAAACAAGTCAACATATCACGACAAGTAACTCTTTGTCCGTCGGAAAGAGGAAAGAACTACTTCATTTTGACATTCAGAGTTATCCTTAAACGAGTTGCAAGGTGCTTGCAAATTGTCGTGTTATTAGGCTTAAGAAACATAACGATGAGGTTACAAAAAATGTTTGGATGAAACGACGATCGTTATTTCACTGCGGCAACTTCATTTTTCTTACGGTTTTCAGCTGCCATTGCAATCCCACTCCCAAGCAGATATCCAATCGTCCCGAGAGAATTGTCTTTACTGTGTTTATATGTGTTCCTGAGCTTGAATTGTTCTCTTACAACAGATTTTTCGAACGCCTCGGATGCTGACGATGATGAAGCTGAAGTTATTGCTCCCAATGAACAAATTCTAAAATCCAGTGACTCTGGCAAAGTAGAAGCGGTAAACGACATATCTGTCAGTGCTACCTTCCCTAACAATCCTTTCAAAAGTTGGTTTTCCAATCGCGTTACATTCATTGTTTACGTGTTCATCTTTCGTCAAGTTTGCTGATGAAAACTCTCACATAGCTGTTCCCGCCGGTGAAACTCTCGAACTTCTCGTTACCTTCGGAAATTTAAACAAAACAGTCGACTATACCGTTAAAGCCTTGACCGGATTCTTCACTGACCCAAAGAATGCATCCCTCGTATTAAGAAACGTTTGTTGCAGTTTTTATTGCTTTTCCTCACTCTGTTCAATCTTTAACGTCATGACGGAATGAACCCGATAGCTTACCGCCTACCGATACAACAATGTTGTTCCCGCAAACGACAAAGTTAACTTGACTTACCCCATTATGCCCGATTATGAAATGCTTCCTCAGGACGTTGGATTAATTGTTTTGATTCATTATGTCGATGTGAGTTGCCGATATTCTCAGAACGAAACCATCTTCCGTTCTAATGCGATAAAATATCGTTTTTGGTAGAAAACTGAACAACTGTACCGTGCAGTCGGATATAACGGAGTCATTAAAGTTGCAGAACCAAGAACCACTTTTGACCTTCAAGAGTATGTGTTGATTATTTTTCACAACAGTGTTGCGAGAAAGAATACTAACATGCTCGCTTCACTCATAGTGTCGGTATTTACGTAATGCTTGTTGCCTTCTTTGTTGGTGTTTTGTACTTTGTCAAGCAAACCCTATTCCCATCTGCCGTCGTTGTACGTTGATCTCTCAAGTTGTGTTAAAACTTATTGTTTAGTACTGACTACAGATTTCAACAAACGCAGCCTGCCCGCCGCAAATCCAGATCTGCCTCTGTCTCAAAGTCAAAAGCTGCTGCCAGTGCTGCCGCTGCTTCTGCCAACTCCGACGCAGGTTACGATGAAGATTGGATACCCGCTCATCATCTGCAATCTAGCCAAAATCAAGGCAAAAAATCTCCCAAGGGAGGAAGGAAAAGAAAGTAAACTTAGGTGCAAACTGACGTTGCTCTTAGAAGTGTGTAGCTAAAAAGTTGTATTGCCTGTAAATGCTGGCAACAAGGGAATATTGTGTAATGAATTTAAATTTTTGTTCTTCTTCAGCTGACCCGCACCTTTGTACTATAAAATTGCAATACAGCTAATTGACGAAGCTACGATATTGACAATTGACATCTGCTGCTTTTCTTCTAACGTTTGCGTTGTTGAGTGGAACATTTTTTATTAAAATCACAGGCGACAATTTTCTTTTGGTCCCCAGGATATCTGAAATCGCAAGGAACTTAGCCGGAACCGCTATTCGTCTGAGTTTAACAGTTTACCACTTATCTGCGGCAGTGGTTTAAGTTGATTTTGGTATTCGTCCAGCAATTGGTTGCTCCCCGAAAGCCTAACGTGGAATTTCGAGTTTTAGTCATCGTTCATTTGCTTACCAGATCAATTCTTCCTACCGTTTTAAACTTTTATCAGATATTTCACATTTCCTCTGCCATGTTTTTGCTTGTTCCATTAATTCCTGCTGCTTCGCTTTGAGTCCAACATAATCCATTACATTGGGTACTTTCCATTCTTCGTTCATTTTTTTCAGAACTGTATTTACCGATTTCAATGATTTAGTATCATTTGCGACAGAAATCGATTCAAGTTCAAGCTTTGAAAGCAGCTCCTTCCTAGCTTTGATCTCGCGACGCAAGTTCTCCGATTCCGCATTAAGGATTGACATTTTCGACTGTTCAAACGACCAAGATTTCCAGATACACAGAAAGCATTATGAATGGGTAAGTATTACACAATGAATGTAGAGTAAATTATAAATTTACCCTATGCTGGTTCAATATCTGAGCGACATTCCCAGCCGTCAGTTTTAGAGTCAACAACTCTTTATTTCGTTCTTCGATTTGAGCTAAATATTGCTGATTTTCTATTTTTAGTTGATCAAAATCTATGGCGTGCAATACTTCGCCCATTTCTTCCTTTTGTCGTAGCTGTAAATGAAGTTTGTTTTGCTGTGTTTTGAGTGTTGAGTTCTTCAGCCGAAGCTTTTCGATGATGGAATCCTGTTGATTGGAGAACAATGTCGAAGGAGAGCAAATTGCGGAGATGTTGTATAATCGTAATGGTGCACATTTAACAAAAAATCAGCATCAATGCCTGGTGCAAGGTTCATAAAGATATATCAATTCATCCATATTACCTTGGCACGTAATTTCTCTTCAATATATCGTACCACTTTTTCAGCCATAACTTTGCCGGTACGATCTGATACCCCAGCTTGTACAATTTCCCGTTTGAATTCATACATTGATTTTTTGATCTCCGCTACACGAATGTCAATTTCTTCTATTTCCGCCTAATCATCGGCAACGTGAATGAGGATGCCCCAAAGAACGGCGAGATAGTCAATTGATAGAATAGTAACGGCAACACTCCATAGATTTTGGCAAGAAGATTTGAGGAATGCAATTCAAATACCTTCACGTTGTCAATCATTTTAGCCCAATCATTCTTGCCTTTCTCAAATTCGTTTTTAAAATCTTCCAACTCCCTAGTCGCGATCTCATTCTTCTGATCTGGTGTCAACAGTATCATTGAATCAATCTGTTTAGCCTTTTCTCCACGCTTCTTCTTAATTTTATTATCATCCTTCTTGATTCCTCCATTCGATTCGACTTCGTTCCCATTACCTGTAAGCGTGTCATGATTTCCGTTGAATCTGATCTCTTCTGTTTCAACTCTTGTAAGAGCTTGTGGGTGTATTCGAGCAAGATATGATTCGAACAAGTGATTCTCAAGTGAGATAATCTGATTATTATCTTCCAGCTCCTTGTGAATCTGTATTATTTCGTCATCGGTGTACCTATCTAGATGAATATTGTCAACTTGGAGCATTGAAATCGAAAAGTTGGAGTTGCTGGATGAAGCCTGCTTCAAAATGGTTGTGGTTCGAATTGCAGGTGCAATGTTTGATGATATATCTTGGACTTGTGACTCGATTTTTGGCACATTTTGATCCTGCATCGTGTAAACTGTAAGCTGCTTAAGCAGAACTCCTTTACCTGAGAGAGACGCGAATCTGGAGATCATTTGGGATATCGTACTGAGAATACAACTATTCAGGACATGACCACTTCCCTAATCCGAATATTTTTTCGAAATCTGTAAGATCTCCTTGTAAATTCACTTTAACGAGTTTAAATATGCAGATTTAGTTGCTTCTTTGCTGACATTTCCTATTGAGACTTCTAACTGTGATTGCAAGTTCGATTTTGTCGAGACTGCAGCAAACTCCTAAATCGCTTCCGAACGACAAGTCATAAATTTATTTTAACTCAACACGATCCATTTTATTGTACGTCTTAGTGCCGTAGCTCATTATATTGTCTAATTGGAAGAAAAGAAAGAAATCAATGGCCCAAATAGTTAAAGACGATATAGGATCATGACCCAAGCAATCATCCCTGCGAATCAGCCCGTATGTTTTCATATTAATTAGTTAATGTCATTTTTGACTAATTTACTACCTCTACCAACAAACCAGTCAAAATCTCTCCCAGTATTCAACATAGGTGTTCCATTGTTTTCATCTTTATCTACTCCGCCTTATTTGGTTTAACATCAGAGTGGCCCAATTTCATGTCAGGGAAACATTTATCGCGGATCTGGCAGAAGACAATTTTGTATAAGATCTGATGCAGTTCATATCCGTGATCAGAGAAGAAAGCGCCGCCAAAGTTACGGTTCTTATGAATACAATTACCTTTTGTTTCAATTCTTTCACTTCTGGAAACCGTTTTTCCATGGAGCGATCCCATATTACTTCATCATTCAATCTAACTATAAAAACAGCATTTGATCCCGGCTTCACGGCCACTTCGCCCAAACCATTTCCAAAAGTTGTTAAGAGCTCTTGCATTATCCATGTTGCTAAGAAAAAGGGGAAAGTAAAGGTCAAATTTGTCCAAGCACTGAACACACAATAAGGGAATTTCAGAGAGCTGAACTACAGTAAACCACCTCGTAACATCCAGCGGCAACCAGTGCAATATTCTATTGATATTCGGGGTAATCTCACATCGCTCAGAACGCCCTGTGGGGTTACTTGGGCTGCCATCGTCTCGTTGAATGATGAGTTTTGAAAGTGTGGATTGTCATCAGATCCAAATCACGCTTTAATCAGTTCACGACTCACCAAGTTCCGCAATCTTGGAGTTCCATCTTCCATACTCTTTTTTTCGTCTCAAGAATGTCGTCTCAATTACCGTTTGAGATTTCGTCAGATCCTCCGGTCGATCGGCTGAGAGATGTTATATCGTTCATCCTTGACTTTTTCATCGATGCTTTTGCCCACGCCCCGGATGATGCTTCAGCCACCGTATCTCTTGAGCAAACGTACATTGACAACTGGAAAGCCTCCACTTTGGTAGGAGATCCAGAGGAACACCGGACTCCTATTATCGATCCTCATACGCCCTCATTTTCTGTGTGTTTGTGGAATGATGAGAGCCATAGTTTTAATCAAGTCATTGATATTGTAATGTCCGCCACGGGTTGCTCTCGGACAGCCGCCGGAGATGCAGCAAATATGGTCGACAGAGTGGGAAGAGATGTAATATTGACTACCACCGATCTCAAACAGTGTATAAGAGCGGCTCAGACGATTCAAACTATTGATCTTGGCGTCACAATACGGAGCACAAGAGATCTTTCTAGAGAACATGCGGCAGAAACTATGATTGAGTGGGTCATGAGCTTATTAAAACATGAACGATATGGAAGCGGAGGTGATAAAACAACTCAATCTATCCGCCGGATTATTTGCGAGGAGTTTATGAAGCCATGGAACAAGGGATTGAAATATACCCAGTTATACCAGGAACCTGAAGGAGGAGAACTCACAACGCAAAAGGAAATAGCGAAGGAACAGGGAAATACCGCCGTTGATATTGTTTCACTATTATCTCGAAGATTGCTACGGATTGACTATTTCCTGTTGAATGACTTGAAATATTGGAAACGCTTGAGGGAACTGTTGAAAGAACTCTATGTGGCGACATTCATAGTCGATGTGGATTTTAAACTTCCACTGGCAATTGTATTTGCCAAAAACTACCGGACTTTGGCAATGAACATGCTAAATTTGGATCGGGAATCGGTTGTAATTCATTACATTCAGCTAAAGGTGTACGAATCCTTTGACTAACATGGTATTATTTAGGAACACAATATCTTGTATTTTTCGGTTCAATTATTCACTGTCCCATCAATCGCAACTTTCCTGCACGAATACTTTGACTTCACTTCAATTATTATTGATATTTTAATTGAATATTTTACGTCGGAGCAGGAAGATGACTTTTATTGCATTGACGTTGCTCAGCCCCCATTTCCCGAGCGACGCTTCATTCACTTGCTATCAGATCTGAAGTATTTTCTAAATGCACCCAGCGTACGACGTTCAGTTTCAACATCTGTGCTCGATTCTTTCATTGAATTCTTCAAGCTGTTCCAAGGTATGAATCCGAATAAACGCTACGTGACACAGCATGTTGAGTATGAAGATCCGGCATGGGCAAACGCTTTTGAACTCTCTATCACTCTTTCCCACTTAATTCGAAATTTGACCGATTGTTTCGAACTGTCATCAACAAGTGACTATTTGGTCGCAGTTAAACGTATTCTCTACGATATTGGGCGACATATTTACAGAGACATTATTCCACAGCCAGAGACACGTGAACTCGAACGTCGATACAAATCTGTATTATTTAGAGTTGCCAAGGAAGAAACGTCCTTTCATCATCCGTTGCATTGGCTCCTTGGTAATATGCTGAATACAAAGAGAAATCTTTCGACTGTGTGGAAAAATTCAGAGGAGTTCAAGAGTGATTTGATGGACCTGGACATGGTTGCGGATGAAGTCAGGAATGTGGTTAATGATACAGCCGATGCCACCGAAGTATTTCTCCGGATATTTGATTACCCTTTGAGAGGTAAGATCATATGAATTTTTAGTTCCACCAGAGATAACAAAGGTGACCTATCTTATTTGTCACCAGTGAATGTTTTCTTAGCTCAAATACGCGCCGGTTTGTGGGTAAGGAATGGATACTCCATTCGTGCGCAGGTGAAATTTCTAAGCTGTTATATAAATTTTCTTGGATGTGGAAACTGATTTTTGTTTTGTTCTGTGTCAACCCCAGGCCCTTCACTACGAAACGGAGCCTGTAATGCGCGATTATTCGTACGATGTAGAATTCTATCTACTACAAGTTGCTCTCGTTTGCTTGGGACCAGATCATTTCAGCCATGTTATTATTGATCGATTTGGTATATTGAGTTGGTTTCTAGGAGATTGTTCTCCTCATCCCGACTATGACGTACCTCGGACTATATTCATGGCTGAAGAGTGCCTAAGTTTAATTATCACTTTGGCTTCAGAGAGAGGTGGTATCATTGAAAGACCCCTGTTTGAAAGAATCAAATACGAAATATGCCAATGGTTGGCACTCTCCCCTATGAAGTATTCCCAACTCGTGAAGAAGTTGCCTCAGCATTACTCTGAATCAGCATATTTCGAAGATGCGTTGTCCGCTGTCGCCTCGTCCAATCGTACGGATGCTGCAAACAACCCTGGGTTGTATGAGTTGAAAACTGAATATTATCAATTCGTCAATCCTTTTTTCGTTCACTACACAAGAAATGAGAGGATTGAATTAGAAGATGTGTTGAAGAAACGTGCTGACAATGACAAACATTCACCGTCAGAATTTCCCCATCATATACGGCCACCCAAAATAACCCCAATTCCGGAGGGCCCGTTTACAGCTTTACCAGAATTATTGCGATGTCCCTCTCTCGTCAAGTTCCTCTTCTACTCTATCTCGAACGTCATAGAACATGAATCACTGAAAAGTGACACGTTGCTCGACTATGCGTTGTATCTAGTCATTCTTGCCTTAGATCAAGCTAAGGCTGATGCAGAAACCGCAGCGATCACAAGTACCGGTTTCCTGCATCATCTCATTTCACTCAAGATTTCGTATCCATGTAAGTCGCACCAAACATCATTCCTTGACGTGCTGATAGAGCTTTACCAAAATCAACGCTTCAAAAATTTCAAACCTCGCATTTCTTATTTGCTAAAGAGAATTCAGGAATCCAACTATCCGCCGCTGAAAGAATTACTCGATAAATTGGTTGAGCTGACGGAATCGCCAAAGGATAGTTCTGCCGATGATGAGGAATTCGAAAGGAAGAAACGAGAGGCCAAGGCTCGTCAGGCAAAGATTCTTGCAGATATGGCAAATAATCAAGCCCTTTTTTTGCAACAGAATGCCGATTTATTCGATGACTACGATGAAGACGAAGACGACATAATGCAAGACGAGACATTTGAAGAAGCCGATTCCGAAGATACCTTGCAAACTGAGACGATTTGGAGTTTTCCGACTGGAAATTGTACAATATGCCAAGAGCTATGTAGCGGTAATTCAGACAAGCAGTACGGAGTGCTTGGTTACGCACAAATGTCTGCAACGCTGAGAAAATCGGAGCATTACGATAAAGAGCATATAATGGCAATCCTGAATGCTCAACTAGCTCTAGATATCGACAATAGTATGAAATCATGCTACACGTTTAACGACGACGACTGGGGTGGAAGCATCACGTCGAAATGCCGATCCGAAAAAGGAATATTTGTGACAACTTGTGTACGTCTTCTGCGCCATAGTATGGGAATCTGGGCTATAAATTCATTGACATCTCTTCTACATCCATATTTTAGCAACATTTGATGCACTATGATTGCTTAAAAGGTATTCTAGATTCTTACGAAATTATTGGTCTTCAAAGAAAGCAAGACTAAAATACTCTATATAGCTTACTTTGAGACCCTTGCAACACGGATGCCTTTCCCACCTGCCAGAAATCTTGCAGAAGACACTCTTCGATTTGAGATTATGTGTCCGCTGTGTAAAAGCTTGCGGTATAACTTTCTACTCTTCCGTGTCTCGCTAGGTGGATCTCTAACCGTTTGGCGGCCTCAGCAATGTGCTAATACCTATTGTACGGAACAAAACCATGGAGAAAGTACAAATGCCCGAAGAAGTCACCGAAAATGACATTAACCAGTGGTTTGCGTCAACTTTGCCGGCTGCACTTTCAAAATGGAATGATTGTGCTTCAGCTATCCGAAACTTGACTGCTTTGCCAGAGTCCATCGATATTGTCACTGCCTTTCGCCAGCACCTCTTTCACTCTGGGGAATCGGGAACCTCGATCACATTGGAAGACTTCGACGACATGATTGAACGGTTCATTTCTACTTTGCAGATGCCACTGGGCAGTGCTGTACCAATCAGTCATATGGACTCTAATTCCGTTTATGAGTTATGGAACTTGCTGGACTATACTATTTCTATGATTGAGGTTTCATCTCGTGGTGAAATAGTGTCTGCCACCTCTCCAACGTATAGTGGCGTGTTTCTGACAAAAATTCCGGAACAAGTTCAAACTTTTCTTCGAGTTCTCACCCTATTTATTCATTCATATACAGTTGACTCAGCTGCTCGTTACGTTGACACATATTCTGAGCTCCACCTGAAAATATTAAAATACTTCTCATTGATAAGAGAAGATATTGCTGAAGTTCAAAATGAGTCGGATGGTCTGAGTTTGATTGATGTCGATCCATTTAAGTTACTTTTGGAGTTGGCAATGTTCGGAGGCGAAATGAGTTCTAGCTGGGAAAATGGAGTTTCTGTCAACTTCGAGCATTTGATGTCATGGATGTATATTATGGAGATTCTTCGTAGCCTACTAAGTCTACTTTCTTCCCTCGCAAAGGGGTCATGGGCCGCTATTCTCAACCAGATATCTCTGAATGCAACATCTGATTCAACTGAAGCTAATGCTACTATGGAGATACTGGCATTCGTCTGTGAGTACCTACCGATTAGCCGATTCGAATATGACATCCTTAAGACGGCCGCTCAAGTATTGACGCCCTCAATCGTCAACCAATGGATTCGACAAACCACATTGCCGTTTTTGAGAAGACTTAGTATTTTACTTTACGCTCGTTTTGGAAGAATCCACTTCTCCATGTCACCGCGTTCAAATCAATTCCTACAAAATTCAGGACAGTCCTCTGATTTTTCTCCGGAGGAGCACGATGAACACTCTTGCCTTCTTCAGTATCTGTCTCTTCCCTCCTTCTCAAAAATTCTATCTATAATATTAGCAAATCCCGTTTTCAAACAGTACTTATCATCTATGCTGAATTCTAGCCGGGCCGGTGGAGGAGGCAGATTGTCCAACATTATGAAACCGCTACCATTGTCGCTTCCGTATGATCTGATCAGACTGCCAAAAAGATTGGATCAAATGTTTGATGCCAGTATCAAATTTGTCTGCGACAACTGTAACACAACGCCAAAGTATTGTGCCATCTGTTTGATATGCGGAAGATTCTGCTGCTTTCAGAGTTTTTGTTGCACGACCAATGAGAGGGGAGAATGTTATCGCCATAAAGAAGAGTATGTGGGCCATATCAATTCTTAATTATTTGCTGGTTATATCCGACCTTTTTGCTAACTTCAGTATCATTATGATGTCCTTCTACTCAGGTGTTCCTGCGAGATCGGTATATTCTTTGTTATCAGGAAGGGGACTATCTTATTCTTCCATAATCGCAATGGCACTTTCGCAGACGCTCCTTATCTTGATCAACATGGTGAATCTGACTTTGGATTGAGGTTTGATGCTTTTTTCCTTGCCTGGGTAACGATTGAGTAACTAAACTGTTAAATTTGGATTGTGTGTTCTGTCCTTTAGACGCGGGAAACCGCTATTTCTGAATCCGAAAAGATACGATGAAATTCGAAAACAATGGCTTAATCATACTATTCCGAACACCGTCGCTCGAAAAATCGAATCAACCATTGATTTTGGAGGATGGACGACTATATAAAATTTACAAATCGGGACTGAAATTGGAGTTGCATTGCTCTTGAATGTAATAATAAACATGCAGTTTTGCATGGCGTGACTGTATACTTTTTGAGTACCTCATTGGTTTACTCAAGAATAAAACCGTCGATACTTTATTGAAAATAAATAATAATACAGAAGTAAAATCAGATATCACCAGTTAATCAGTATTATTTGAGGAAGATGCCTGCTCTTCTCAGTATGGTTCAATAAGAAACCTCGCTTAGTTTCTCAGAAAACTCTCTAATTTCTTTGGACCAACGTCTTGAACTCTTCCAGCTTTTCCCTTTCCGCTTCCATCTTCATTGAAACGATGCTTATGAGTTCCATGATATTTCTTGACGTCGGTCAATCTATCAAAAACACTTCCCGCGGGGACTTGAGGGACTGTAGTTTTTAATTGAGAACTAGAGCCCGATAATCCGGAGGATTTTGAACGAGTAAGGTTACTGTTCGATTTATTTAAGCCGTTGGACGATGCGCCGGAGTTGGATCTGGAGTGGGAGAGGGATGCGTCGTTGGGTAATTCCAAATTTTTGATCGATTTGGTGGGACCTTGTGCGTCTGATGTCATATTAGGATCCATAAATTGTGCTTATGAATTGTAGTAATAATTACCCATCGCTTCCATTGATGCCGAGATGCCCCTTTTGTTAGTTTGGTTCATGCTTGCAGCTCTGTTCTGGACAGCCGGATCTCGGGAAACCAATTTATCTAATCTCTTGACGCCGATGCTACTGTCATTTCTACCTGAAACTCCCTTGCCTCGGCCCTCTTCATCAAAGCGTTCCTTGTGAGATCCGGTGTAGAGAGTGTGATCAGTGAGCTTCGAATAAACCCCACTCGCTTCCGGGCGCTAAGGACAGTGTGATCGTCAGTTAAATGACAGATTACTCAATACATTTATTGCTTTGAATAATTCAATCGAGACTTACAGTCCCATGCAGAAGGGGGCCAGCGTTATCTTTCGAGACAATGTCAGTCACAATCTTTTCATAGGCTTGATAACTGAACTCAAGGGGAATCAGTTAATAGGCATGTCCATCGGTTATCAATAATGGAGATGATATTCATATTCAAACTAACCCATCCATTTTTGGTCTGTACTTCTTTTCACTACATAGCACTAAAGCATTCTTGAAACAATCGAAGTCCAACTTTCTATCGGTTTTGGTCTTCTTAACTTTGTTGAAAATGATGTCGATATCAGTAGGAGTGAGTTCTTTATTAAGAACTTTCAAGTCGCGGAAAAATTTGGAGAATCTGACATCTAGAGTACATTTTCGTCAAAAGGTCATTGTAAGGTTAATACTAGTACGACTTTTACGCAGAATGATCAGATCGGTTCACGGAGTTGACCGTGGTCTGAAGATCATTATTGCTCGAAGACATGTGCTGCCCATAACAGATAAAATAGATACTGTCAACTCACTATCAATTTGGGGACCAGAGCTAAGGTTATTTAAAGATCCCGAAAGATTTGGGTTTGAGTTTCGAGATGCCCCAAATGCGCAAAACTGGGTGAATACTTCGTAGAGTTGCTCTTCAAACGCCTCCGGAAGTTGAGAGGTGATGTGGGTGTAGGCCATATTAATCGACAGCAATTGATATATGGTTAATGATGGTAGTGGAAGTTTTAAGAGAGTTAAATTGATTGCAGATATGAGAGGATCGGCACCCTTTAGATCAGCGTTTCAGTTTAATGGCGTGAGCACACGGATTTCCCGGTTGGAGGATTACCTTTCGATCCGCGCCGAGCGAAGTCATTAGATCAAAGGACGCATCACGTTCGTTATTTAAAATTGAGCGAAGTCATTAGATCAAAGGACGCATGAATATCAAAACCACAAAAACCTCGTAAAATATATCGCAGTGTTATATAGCATTACATTATCACCTGAAAATCCGGACCAACAAACATGGGTAACACTATACAACGGTTCTAGTTACTATGATATATGGTACACATCGCTTAAATTAGTTTGAGTTGACGGGTAACTTCCTTCTGTAAAAGTTTCTTGTACTCCATGATAGTGCCTAAGATTGTCAAGATTAGATTGCTGAAGAGACGTTAGGAAGAGTTCGAGAGAAAATTCTACATACCATCCCATTCAACGATCGTCTTGTTGTCACAGACCAAGATAGTCTCGGCCACTTGACTTAACAGTCTGAAATCGTGAGAGACGAGAACGACGCCACCATCAAACTCGTTAATACCTTCGGCTAAAGCATCAATAGTTTCCATATCAAGAGGATTTGTAGGCTATTCAGGTAAATAACAAGTTAGGACTGTAGCATGGCTATAGGGGGTAAAGTAGAAAATGTACTCACTTCATCCAGTAACAGGATATGAGGGCGACTGAGAGCTAATTCTGCAAAGACAATTCTAGCTTTTTGTCCTACAAAAGGAATGGTATGAGTACGTGGATAGCACGAGGCAAAATAAAGTCATATTCCTACATACCATCAGATAATTGCTTGATAGGGCACAATTGACTTTGACCTGTCAAACCAAAACGGCCAACCTGAGTTCTCCAATATTGCAAATCTTGCGGCAAGTCAGAATATTGACGACGTAAATGGTCGATAGCTGAATCTTCAGGATTAAGTTGATCTGCCGAATGTTGGGAATATTTGGCTAATTTGAGAGCAGAATGACGACCGACTTGGCCATCAACAGGAGAAATTTCGCCCATCATAAGTTTTAACAACGTGGACTTTCCTGTACCATTAGGTCCGACGAGGGCTAGAGAAGACTGATCAGCTGACTGATATCTCACAATTTTACCATATTTTTAACATACCAATACGAGAATCGCAATCAACAGCCAAATCAATATCTTTATACAGCAAATCTTCCCGCTTCCCGGAATAGCTGAATGACACACCAGTAAAGGAGAGCACTGGTGGAGGCAGTTTTCCGCAATCTTGGAATCGTAGAGTAAATTGTTTTCCCCTATCAACCTTCTGTATCAACCCATCCGCTTCCATCTTATCCAAAATTTTCTGCCTACTTTTGGCTTGACGAACAAGATTTGCGAATGTACCACAGGACGCGATGAATTCTTTAATGTGAGCAATTTCGGCTTGCTGCTTGTCGTATGCCTTCATTTGGTTGGTTTCGTTCTCTTCCCTTGTTCTCACAAAAATATCGTAATTACCACCATAATATTCTAGTTTTTGACGATAGTTTAACCAGATAATATTGGTGCACACATTGTTCAAGAAATCCTGGGAGTGAGAAATCATCAAAAGAATACGATCGTATGTTTTCAAGTACTCTTCTAACCAGACACAAGCACCAAGATCCAAATGATTCGTGGGCTCATCGAGAAGAAGCAGGGTAGGTTTAATGAAGAGAGCCTTTGCTAATGCGACACGCATTCTCCATCTAATACAACAAAAGCACAAGTCAGAGACGGAGCGAAGACATAAAGAAAGCCATTAACAACGTACCCTCCAGATAAATCTTTTGTTTGATAAGTCATTCGGACTTTGTCAAATCCTAAACCGTTAAGTATCATGGCTGCTCTGGATTCAAACTTGGAAGGGTCAAGTTCCTCCAATCGTTCGTAGATTCTATCTAATCTTTGCGAATCCGGGTCTTCAGTCAATAGATGTTCCATTTCAGATTCCAATCGCTGCACTTCCTTCTGCGCATCGTGGATTACTGCTTCCAGAGCATTCATTTCGGACGGTTGAGCTTCACCATCTAAGAGATGAATATCAATGTGTTGCGGTATCGGTACATCCCGGTTTGCTAAAGCTTTGAGAAATGTGGATTTGCCTGGAAAGTAGAGGTGGTGGGTCAATTAACTGAAAAATGAAGATGGAATGGCAGAAAAGCCTGCAAGAATGATTGTGAGTATTCTTATCAAAACAAGTACATACCAGAACCATTAGACCCAATGAGACCATATCTTCTTCCATAATTCAACTCAATCGTTGAATCTTGGACAAGCGGCACACCATGGAAATTCAGGGAAAAGGATTCAATTCGAACATCTCTAGAATCTGGATGCGAGGCGAGGACACCAGTACAAGTTCTAAGGTTCAAGTCTACTTTCTTGAGACCTTCAGTGATAGATACAGCACTGTCTCCGTTAGCTTTAGCAGCTTTCCTAGCATTTCTAGCGTTCTTTCTGGGTGGCATGTTTGGGTAGTACTGAAATAAAGAATTTAGATAGAAGAAGTATTATGAGTGAGAAAAAAAGATGGTGGGAACCGGAAATTAAATTGGCTTGTTTAAGGTTAATGATGTCCACGTGACTTATCTCCATGGCGAAATTCACATGTCACTGCCTGAATATTTCATAATCAACATCCGGAGACTGTATTGCGCCGTCTCGGGATAATTGGTTGTTCATTTCTATATCTCTTCTATATATTTTGTTTTGAATTGAGAAGTGAAGAATGCAGTTGGAGCATGCAAGGTTGCAGTATTCACTTTCGAAATGGCTGGTGTGGAAGACAATGGAGAGTATGGAGCACCTGGTGTATATATTCTCTTCTTCTCATGATTAAGATAAATATGAAGTTGAAATATTTCAGTCATCCCCATTGAGTGTCGAAATGAGATAGCTACGAAGGGTAGTGCAACTGGATGCAACCGGTCACGTGTTGGAAATAAACTAGGTTAAGATATTGGTTCAGTGTGAACCCTTTTGCACGATCAATTTCTAATAGTTGACACGCAATAGAAATATACAATTTCGTTCTCTGCAAACATGGCATCAAAGAAAACCAAACCCCAAAAGATATCTCTACAGTCTTTTTTAGCCGAACCTTGTACGTTTGGGCCATCTTGTTGCCCTCGCTCTCAATATTTATCTCTATCGGGCTAACCATAGTTCATCTAATTCACTTGAAAAGCTGCCGGATCTTGGGCCGACGATGAAGATATTCCAGCACTTCCAAGTGGACGTAAGTGACCAGTCTCTGAATTCTTTGCGTCTGAATTTTTGGTTCTTTGCTAACTCTGTTTCCTGTACAGCCGCTGCTTTGGAATATGGAGGTATGTTTCGCTTATCACCCAATTTTTGTCGGAAATCGCGGTGGTATGGAATGTTTGCTCACATTCTGTGTCTAACCTTCACGTCTCATATTTAGATTCCGGACCTACCGATAGATATGCACCCCCTCCTCCACGGGGTGGATATGGCGATAGAGATCGAGCGGGCCGAGATGACAGAAGAGGCGGGTTTGGTGGACGCAATAGAAGCAGAGATAGCTCTCGTGGAGGTCGTGGGGACAGGGATGGTGGATTTGGTATGACGCACAAGCACACCAATAATGCGAGGAAGATGGGGTTTTCTAACCTTTCTCATATTGTTAGAGCGCCCGCGAGGTCCCTCTCGTCCATTGCCCACGGAGCCCCCCTATACTGCATTCGTTGGGAATCTATCATACGATATAACTGAAGCAGACTTGGAAGATTTCTTTGGTGGAAATAGCGTGAAAAATGTAAGGATTCTAACAGATCGAGAGACAAACAAACCCAAAGGTTTTGGATACGTGGAATTCGACACACTCGAAAGCTTAATGGCTGCTATGGATTTGAGTGGTGGGGAATGTGGAGGACGGTCCCTTCGAATTGATGTTGCCGAACCTCGTAAGTTTTGTTCTGTTTCAGCCGTCGGCAACACATCCAAATAACCATCCTTTCACAGCCAAGGATCGACCAGCAGATCGTACGGCCTCATCAAGTTGGCGCCGTGACGCACCTCTACCTTCTCGTGGTGAGGATAGTCGTCGAGATGGCGGGAGAGGGTATGGCGATCGACGGGAGGGCCAGAGAGGATTCAGTGATCGAAGAGAAGGATCTCGTGGCTTCGGCGACCGTCGTGAAGGAGGAAGAGGAGGTTTCGGTGAGCGTCGTGAGGGAGGTCGAGGAGGATTTGATCGAGATAGCCAGAGATCCGGTCCCAGAGATTTTGATAGATTTGGTGATATGCGTCGTGAAGCTGGCGAACCGGCTGGAGCGCCCCCCATGGAACGCAAAAAACTTCAACTTGCCCCAAGGTCGAAACCAGTGGAATCAGAATCTACCGAGTCTGGCAGCGCAGGTTCATCAGCTAAGAAATCAAACCCATTCGGAAACGCGAAACCTGTAGACACCACGAAAGTTTTGGCAAAAATTGAAGAAAAGCTATCGCAAAAGGAACAACCCAAAGCAGAGGAATCTGAAGGTGCCGAAGCCTCCGCGGTATGAGTCTATTGCGGCTTACTACACTTTTTATTGAGCGATCATCTGACCCTACGTGCTCTCTTTAACCTTCAATAGTGAGTTCCTCCTCGGTTGAATGACTGGATGAATAGTTCAAATAAGTTTGCAAAATGATCGTACAGGACGATGCATTAGAATTTAATGAACTGTTATCTCATATATTTGTATGATGTAATCTTGATATTCCTATAATTTTGATTTTCAAAGAAATAAAAATCGCAGTTTATTTTATTGCTGAATTTTCAGACGAGCCTCAGCTGATCGGAGTGGCTTGGATTGCGAATGACGATAATTTGGCCTTGTGCGATGTGGTTGCGGATGCGTGCGGAGGATACCAACGAGGGAGAGACCTGATAGGTGGAGAGTCGACGTCGGGCCGGGAGTGTGTTAAGAATCACAGTCATCGCCCCGCAACAATCACTCCGACACATTGTGCTGCGAGTTTCGGATCCCCAATCCGCACATTGACATGGTCAATTTCCACCTTGTGCCATCCCTCCGATAATACACTCGAACCGGTGCGGTGATATAATAACCCGTCAATTGCCAAGTTGAATTTCCGAACGGCATCCAGCATTCTCTCCTCCCTCCGCCCTCTCCATCCCTGTCACCGCTTACGCTCTCTCGTCCCCTCCATTCGCTTCCCCGGGCCAGCTACTGTCCTCGCGCTCAAGCATACTCTCTCCGCAAGATTACCCGATATACTAAAGCTTCACAAAATGCATGATAAAATGGAAAAGGTCTGTCTGATAGGTTCTGGAAATTGGTAATTATCTGCCTTATCTCTCGTCATTGTAATTCTGCTTTGGTCTTTGCGGCGTCATTCGTGAAGCTTTTCCTTCGGTCCTATGGACGCAACATGGGATTATATCTAATCTCTCATTCTTCATAATGTGACTTTTAACTCATACATCAATTTTTCGCTCTCCCCGAAATTAGGGGTTCCGCTATAGCCAAGATAGTCGGGCGTAATGTCCATGATTTTCCAGAATTTGACAAGGAAGTGAAAATGTGGGTCTACGAAGAAATTATCAATGGTCAAAAATTGACAGATATTATCAATGACAAACATGAGAACGTAAAGTGTGTATTTTACGGATTCTCTATCACAATATATCGTTGGTTCAATGAGCTAACCCATATTTCAAGATATCTCGCTGGTATAAAGCTTCCGCCGAATGTGTTAGCAGTCCCAGACCTCGTTGAAACTTGTCGTGATGCAACGATACTAGTGTTTGTGGTTCCGCATCAGGTTTGTTCTTATATTGATATGGGCAAGAGACCTGAAAAGGAGCCAATAGGAAATCTAACAGAATGTATATTAGTTTGTTAAAGGGATATGTGCACAATTGAAAGGCAAGATAAGACATGATGCGAAGGCTATTTCACTAATCAAGGTACAGTTCGGACGCAAAAACTGAAAGTTTGCCATTTGCGTATTTTGATATTTTCCGTATTAACAATATGTAATTACCAATGTAGGGAGTTGATGTCGGCTTTGCTGGCTTACAACTTATCTCCGACGTTATTCAAAGTCATCTTGATATCGATGTCAGCGTCTTGATGGGTGCGAACATAGCATCGGAAGTCGCTGAAGAACAATTCTGCGAAACCACCATAGGTATTTTTGCTCTTTCTAATAATTATCCTCTTGTAGCGGTAACCGACTGTGCATTAAATCATCATTTAAAGGCTACACAAATCCGACAAATGCGGACTTGATGTATAAAATCTTCCATACCCCGTACTTCAGAGTGAACATAGTTCCGGACGTCGCAGGTGTAGAAATATGTGGTGCACTGAAGAATGTTGTTGCAGTTGGCGCCGGTTTTGTGGATGGCTTAAAGTACTTTGCTTTTCCCTTTCCGTCTCTTCATAAACTTGCACTCATCTGTTTCTCCCCTTTTGCCCTTCTTATAATACTCAAGATATGGTGATAACACAAAGTCTGCTATCATTCGAATCGGGCTGATGGAGATGAAAAAATTTGCCAAAATGTTTTATCGAGGTGTCCGTGATGAAACATTCTTTGAAAGTTGTGGCGTAGCTGATTTAATCACCACTTGTTATGGAGGACGTAATAGAAGAGTTGCCGAAGCGATGGTTGTTACAGGAAAGGTTCGTAGTTGTTTATTTCTCTTACGTCGGATCTTCTTTCCGTAACTAAATGAATCCATTGATACTTGGAATACAGTCTTTTGAAGTGTTAGAGAAAGAAATGTTAAACGGACAAAAACTCCAAGGAACGTTAACTGCCAAGGAAATTTATGAGCTCTTGCTGAAAAAAGACTTGGTGAAAGAGTGCGTTTTCTATGTACATTAGCACTTTTCTCTCACAAATTTTGTTTCTAATTTTTCTCCTCCGCTGTCTATCTTAGATTTCCTCTCATGGTCACTGTTTACCGAATTTGTTACGAAAATCTTCCCGTGGAACACATCGTCAAAGATATTTGAGCTGGGATTGAGGTTGAATTTCTTTGTCGTGTAGATAATCTAGTTCATCCGTTTAGTAGCGCGTAATGTTGGTTTTATAAGATTGGATGAGATGTTTGCCAAATTTTTTATTAAATATTTTGAACTAATACAAGAGTCTTAATTTGAATGAGTTACTTCTATATAAGCCAAGATGTACAAAAACATTAGGCACCTTTTTTCCCACTGAGAAACGCGTTAAGAACAGCACTTTATAACTCACACCATCAGGTTATCACCAAATAAATATGCACAAAACGAATACGGCCACATTGAAGTCCTTCAATTCCCCTTCAACCAGGCCAACAATCGCTTCTTATGGATCATTCCTTTATACTTCCCACAATCAACGACACAAACGTACCGGATTCCCAATTTTTTGAATATTTCGAGTATCAAATCAACTGTACTATTTATACTTACACTCAAAGGAGCGTAATCTACATAAACTGAAAAATCAACAACAGTCACATTGTCTGACGCTGTTCCGGGTATTGGTCCCACTCCGGATCCTATCGAAGGAGATACAGAAATAGAGGGATCTATCGGAGTAATAGGTTCATGTTTAGGGTTTCGGAAATGGCATAATTGAGTGGTAGATGAGTAAGGTGACAGAGGAGCCAAGTTTCGTAAAGCGTGATCCAATTCATTGTAAGCTATGTATCCTATCAATTGGAAATCGCGATCGACAATGGGGAAGCCAGAATCTGTGTAGCCTCGGGCAGCTGCGGAGGTCGCATAGTTGTTGTCAATGTGGAAAGTTGGGTGTTGGTAAGTAAATTAGGTAGCAGACGAAGGAAACTGAAATGTAAATGAAATGAACTAAAATTACCAAGACGATCCAAAATCCTTTTTAAGCTCTCCCCAGTGTGATTATCGTCTACATTGATCACATCCAACCCGCTCTCTACAATTTCGGTGATCCTATTATTAAACCCATTTCTCCCATCTTCAGTTGCGCCTGGTGTAATGGGTTGATGTTGGTACCAAGACACTCCAGATCGACGGAGATATGACTTTTTGTGGTCCAAATATGGATGACCGTTCATCTCGATGTATAAATTGTATATTGAATTCGTTGAAAACGCATCTCCTACCCATTTGGCTACCATAATGGCTAGAGAAGTATATGATCCATCAGTTAAGTGACAACACGATGACGAGAGAAAAGGCATGTTGCAGTGAAAGCAAAAGCAATGTGTAATATACACTCACCCAACATAATCGGCAGAACATATGTTAAGGCTCCAGTTAACTCAAACATAATCACCGAAAGACTCACTGTCATCCTCGTCACCCCAGAAAGCGCTGCGGCGGCCCCCACAATAGCATAGACCCCAGGTATAATACACTCCGATGTCTGCGTTTCAGAGCAAAACGAGAAAAATGCCATATCTGGATATCGTCTAAGTGATAATTGCATGAGAATAGATGACGCAGCGATGAAAATTACATAAACAAGCCATACCTGTAGAGCAAGTTTATACCTTCACCCAACATTCTGCCAAATAAACCACCGGCTGCCATAGAGGGAACTGTGAATATGCAATACGGAAGTTAACTGCCTAAAAACTTAAAGCTTTTAAAATAAGCGAGCTACGACTTACCGAAAATCCCAGACGGAACTTTAATTCCATGTGTCAGAACAGCAAAAACGGATTTCACCACTAACGCCATGGCCAGATACTTAATTGTTCGACCCATATTTCCCTCCTCGCACAACTTTAGCAATCCTTCACTCCTGTTATTTTCGTTTCCGCCCTCGGGATGACATTCACTAAACAATTCAGCCACAAGTTCGCTACTTTGGATTGCTGTAAACGGATTTAAATATGCCACAACAGCGGTGCAAAGCGATAAAATCACGACTTCTCCCACCGGATGAATATTGTATAATCGACGGAATTTATTTACGGTAATATTGAGATGGTTGAATGCCGCGCCGTATAAGCCTCCGAAAACACCGAGTACTAGGAAAGGGATGACCTCAAAGACGTGCCAATCGTTGTCATAAGTCACTTGAAATAGCACCAGTTTTCCAGTTCCGAATGGATTTATTGCCTGTGGTGAAAGTTTGGAACCGAATCAGTCATCGGATATAGTATGTTTATTCTTTAATATAAGCAAACTAATTACCTTCAAAACGATTGCCGCCACCAAGGCACAGAAGAAGGAACGAATCATAGTTTTTGAAGGAAAATAGTATGACACTTCTTCTAATGAGAATAGCACACCGCCAATTGGAGCTCCAAAGGCAACCGAAACTCCAGCGCTGGCAGCGGCAGACAGAAGTTCCCTTCGTTTTCCTGTCACATAAAGTAAGTAAAAAACCCATGTTTTGATATTTCAGAAGATTATTGAGTGACAATTACCCTCATTCTTATTATACTTTGTCGAAAACCGTGACATAACATTGCCGATACAGCAAGCGATGTGCACCAATGGCCCTTCTTTGCCTAAGTTCATGCCAGATGATACGGATAATATTAAACCTAAACTCTTAACCCATAAAGTCTTTATTCCAAGAAACCCTCTTATCACGAAACCTCCAAGAATGGTTTTAACTTCAGGGATCCCCGACCCTGCAGCATGGTAGACAACTCTTTGCTCTTTAGTTTGGCGAGGAGGATAAGAGGAAGATATCGAATCGGGCGACTCAGGGGGGAGCGGGACGGACGGATCAGGTTCGATCGGAGAAGCTAAAATACAGTGTTAACCAGGAATGGAAGCATTTAAAGGGTCCTCGTTACCTGTTATTTTGACAAGAATCGCAGATAATGTGGCATATAGACAGCCCCAAAGAACGTAAGCGATGTAATCGATTGAATGAAACTTCGAATTGTCGGCATAGCTTTGAAACAGAGGCGATTCTGACCATTTGACCCATGTAGTACATTGCTCCGCGCCCGAAAGACCTTTGCAGCAGCGATTCCGATCAAAACTAAAATTTGTCATACAATATCCACTTTTTAGATCGGTTAACCAGTCTGCCGGTACCAGTTAGTGAATGCCCGCGAAACTGTTTTCGATCGGAAGGAGGGCGAATTTACCTTGGCTTATGTCGATAAATGCGGCGACGCCACCACAAATTATACCAATCACAGTAATTAGTAGCCAACCTTGCAAGCTATCCCATATCCGAGTAGCTATCCCAGTAACGCCGCCTTTACTTCTTAAGGCCCTTAAATGCGCACGATGTTTCAAATTGTCATGTATGAAGTCTATGAAATAACGGTTAGCCAGTTCCGAAGATTGCTTAGTGGAATATCACTATTCTACGAACCGATCGTAGAATAATCATGAGCCCAGACTCGAAGACCGTTGGTCATTTCGCTAGCCTGCACTTCAAAGGTGTCGTCGTAATCCGTTGCTTTCCTGTGAAGCCATCTCTTCCCCCGTTTCCGCTTTGTAGGAGTACGAGTAGGAATGGATAGAGGAGTTAATTGAGGATTGGCGGAAGCAATTCGTCGATGTATTGGTGATGGTGTGTTATTTTTAGTTCCTCTCAAAAAAGGAAACCAAGACCGCGATTTATGCGAATTCAAAGAATTAAACTTGTTGAAATGATTGAATGAAGGCTGGCCACTTGCTGCTTGTGATGATGATCCCACATTATATGAGGATTGAGAGCCAATTTGAGACGACGGGGAATAGCTACCAAATTTTGGATTCATCGAGAATTCCTTGATGTGAGTCTAAACTGAAGATAAGTTGAGTACGAAAGGGAATATTGCAGCTTACACAAAGTGCTCATCCTCATCAGCAGCTTGACTTGCCCTTCTTCCGAGTCCAAATAATCGTTTTGATTTCCCATTGTTAGCCTCATCCTGTAGTAACGGAACAGAATCTTCGTTTCTGTCACTTGAGGACGAAGCGACAGGGGTCGAATTCAGGTCGCCGTAAGAAGAGGGATGATTCTGCATTCTGAAAAGAATAAATGCATGTGTAAGATAACTTTTTATCCTAGAACGAAGGGAATGGGAGGACAAAGAATGGATTTAATGTCGGAAGATGTTGTGGACGGAAATGTCTAATGCTGGCGCCTGCACGAGCAATGAAATCGATGGCTTACCATCTGTCGTCCTCTTTTACATACATTATCATCAGTTAACTTCTATAGAGATATACTCATTCCAACATGAAGAAAAAGGTCCTCCTTATGGGGAAATCTGGGAGCGGAAAAACCTCTATGCGTTCCATCATTTTTTCAAATTATATTGCCAGAGATACTCGCAGACTGGGTGCTACAAGTTCGTTCTCCATTTGCGTCTTTTACTCTGTCCCTTCTGCAGCATATTGACCAAAAAATTTTGCCCACTAAATAACAGTCGATGTCGAACATTCACATGTTAGATTTTTGGGCAATTTGGTTCTCAATCTTTGGGACTGCGGTGGGTAAGTCAAACATAATCCAGTCCATGTCCACTTGATAGCCTTTCTCAATCACAGTTTATTCTTGGTTTCTATTAATAGACAAGAGTCTTTCATGGAAAACTATTTCACCTCTCAGAGAGATCATATATTTCGAAATGTTGAAGTGTTGATTTACATTTTCGATGTCGAATCAAGGGAGTTAGACAAAGACATGCATTACTATCAGTCTTGCCTCGAAGCAATATTGCAGAATTCAAAGGACGCCAAGATATTTTGTCTGATTCATAAGATGGATTTGGTTCAAGAAGATATGAGAGAAAGGGTATTTTTTGTGTTTCGATAGCAAATGATTGACACGACGGACTCATTTGTTTGTTTGACTGGATGATAGATTTTCGGGGAAAGAGAGCGGGAACTCCGTGAAAGATCGGTTCCTCTGAGTATCAAGTGCTTTCAAACATCGATTTGGGACGAAACTTTATATCAGGTACGTCCGTTCCCAATGCAGGTTTTCTGCGGGTTTGCATCACCTCTCTCATTACTGAGCCTACCTCTTCCCCTCCGTTAGGCTTGGTCTTCTATCGTCTACGCTCTTATCCCTAATGTCAAACTATTGGAGTCCAACCTCGACCACTTCAGTTCAATGTGCGAAGCTGATGAAGTGATATTGTTTGAGCGAACCACGTTTCTTGTGATATCACATTCTACAAGACGAAGTCATCCTGACAGCCATCGTTTTGAGAAGATCAGTAATATTATTAAGCAATTTAAGTTGAGTTGCAGGTATGTAAAACTGCGGAGACTTCCTTCTCCTAAATTTCCATGAAAATGTACTCTTCCATGATTGAATGACCGTTAATGTCTATTTTCAATTGGTTGTGACTTCAATTGCGCTTTTAGTAAAACACAAGCACAGTTTCAGTCAATGGAAGTGCGGAATCCCAACTTTTCAGCCTTTATTGATGTGCTTACACCAAACACGTATGTGATGGTTGTTGTAAGTGATCCTATGATCCGTACGTTGTTCTTTCATGTTTTTAAAATGGAAGT
This sequence comes from Paraphysoderma sedebokerense, assembly GCA_025602915.1. Lineage (NCBI taxonomy): Eukaryota > Fungi > Blastocladiomycota > Physodermatomycetes > Physodermatales > Physodermataceae > Paraphysoderma > Paraphysoderma sedebokerense. The sequence goes on along the minus strand of JAHLJZ010000040.1, from coordinate 156,761 downwards.
CACTTTCGCTGATTATATGTCTACTCATTTTGTGACTATAAATCGTTTGGCAGAATCTACAGCTACATTGTTTAACATCGCAGGTGCTAGAAGACATTTTGAGAAATTGGAAATGTCTGGAATGCGTTAATAAATTTTGATTTAAATGGTCGACCAAAACATTGATTCACTGCGTTTTAATGGCAGACCTTGATCGCAAACTATAAATCGCTGCATTGCTGGAATGAGGAATTTATTTGAGAGGGATTCTGTCGCCTACCGGCGAATGACAATGAAACGGCGACTGCAAGGTTATCAAACTTGAACAAGATTACATGGGATTTATTGCTTGCTCTTAATCTAGGAATTTACAGAATCGATTAACATTTTGGCGCGACTGGCGCTCCGACCACGTCGAAGTTTCAGAAAACCCCACCCGCCAAACACCATTCGTCCCATCTCCATGCTCCATTCTGAAGTTTTCCTTCGCAACGCATAACACAGTTTAGCCGATCCTCTTTCGGAATTGAGGAGCTTACCTGGTCGTTAGCCCTTGCTCTGCTCTGCTACTTCTTGCATAGGTAGGGTTGCTCTACGGAATGCATATGAGCCGAAATCACAAGACACATCAGCGACCGAATAAAATTTATGTCGTCTGTACGGTGTTTTTCCATTGCTGCTGCAGCTTCTAACATGAATCGACTAAAATTGTTAGAGTAGGTACCTAATAACGACATTCTGTGTCATGCCTGTTCATCAAGATCCCGGGGGGAAGGATTTACCTGAATTGTTCATCCCTCTTCAGTCATTATCATGGCATGTCGCAATTTGGGGCGATTTCCAACCAACAATAATAACGTCAAATCACAGTATGATTCAACATTGTACAAATCAGAGCATAAATTGAGCGAGCTCTAGCTTTAAAGAAACTTCGGCATTGATTGTTTCATCGTAGCCGCTTTTAAATGATTGGTAGCTACTGTCAGGTTGCCTGCAGCACAGAGGGATGAACGAGGTTTCAACGTTAGTATTCATACATGTATTTCACAATCTAGATTATGATTCGTCAGCCGAAGTAGGTCTTTTAATAGGCAAATTCGCTATGTTAGTTAGTATTCTTGATTTGAGTGAGATTTAAGCCGCGATTCAGTAGCCGTTGTCGTAGGTGTGGTAGTATTATTTGTCATCAGTCGCTGCTTATGCTTATTTGAAGACAGCAAAGCTGTGATGTTGTAGCTTTGAGTTGTTGCTTTATTGTACGGTTGATTTTCGAAATGGACCTGTAGGTACATGGTGAAGCATCAACCGGCCTGTGTCAAAGTTTAAATAATCTGAAAGATATTGATGCTCGCCAAAACTTGTATGTTTCGATTATGTTACTTTCTTTAAGTATTCTAGTATTTTCTTGACAAGTCTACAAAAACGACTGTTAGTTTACTGAGAGTGGAGTCTGAGCTTGTAATCCATACCTATATTTCATTGTGGATTGAAAGTTACGATTCTTAGCGAAAGAAACGAAGCTCATTTGATGTTGCGATATGTCACGCTCTCTTGGATTAACAGTAGCCAGGTATCGCTAGGCAGTTGTGTATCTTAGTGGCAAATGTGAATCAGATTGTGATTTTAGTCGCTTCCCTGCAGGCTATCATTGCTCCACCCATGAAATATGGTTAGGTGGGTGCAGCCAGAGCAGCAATGAAGTGGTCTGTGACTTTTAGTGCATTCATCTTGTGCAATCAATTCACCTGGTAAATGACATGTCTTTTGCAATGCCGATCAGCTATTATGTATTGGAAATCCTTGAAATCTCTGAAGGTATAAAAATGCGATAGGAAAAATACCTTCTTAGTCTTACTCTAGTGGTCTACGGATCGGTGATTGCGATGCTATCAAAGCACTATCAGAACGGGAGCATCATCCAGAACATGAGCAGGTAATGTGTCAGGGTTCTTTCTCCCTGCGCGATCCAGCATGTAGAGTGTTCATAGACAGATCCCCATTCCTTCTTGCGGTCTGGAAATAGAGAAATGCGATATAATAGGAATGCGGACATTGTCGAGACCCTGTAGAGGTGTATGTATCTCATTTTTTCTCCCTGCGCAACATCTGTCTCTGAGTCATTTTCTTCCATTTTTTTCTCGCGATTCGCCGATTCAGACTTCCAAATCGGCAGCATTTTGGGCTATAAAATCCCCCTTATTTCCCTCCTCCTCCTCAACATCGCACCTGAAGAAGTATCTGAAGCACCTCTCTTACCATCTGATTAGATACACTCTCTCAAACTATCTGACAACCCCTCATCCCTTAACCTACTCAAGTCTCTCTATTCCTCTCTTGATTGAACACCAAAATGTCAACCAAGATCTCCCGCACCAAGAAGGTCGCGCAGGCATTGGCATGCTCGAAGATCCCTCAGAAACATCAAGGAATCAAAATTCCTTCCAAAGACATTCAACATTTGCAGAGATCTTTCAATCTCCTAGCGCGTTTTCCCGACGAGGTCAACAAAAACTCCATTCCGGTGCCAGCAGAAGTGACTTTGACCACATCAAGAGGTATCAATTCTTATTTTTCTATGTATCACTTCTTCCTTTCGCGTATCGCTAGATCATTTGAATGTGATTCTAACCATTGCTTTCTAAATCAATTAACCCATCTTGGAATCTTGGCTGACACAAAGCTACTCGAAGCCAACCAATCACGTTCGGGACATTGACATTCGCACAAGTGGTGTATGGTGTACGACAATCTTCTGGTGCTGGCAACGGCGAATCAAAGAAACAGACTGCCGAGAGCAAAGGCCAAGAAACCTCCAAGGCAGCGCCGGCAGTTGTAGAGCAGCAAGGTACGCGTTCTTCACTGATGATCTCACATGTTTGAGTGCCAACCTGACTTCATGACTTCAACACGCAAGAAATAGTCAAAGAATTATCGTCAAGGGTAGACTTAGAAATGCCGAAAGTCAAGAGTGACGAAGCAGCACCCAAACTTGTACATCAACAAGGTATAGGTTCACGCACCCGTGAAATACAAAAATCAGCCGTCCCCATTCAGAACGGCCAAATAGGTACAGTAAATCTTTCTGAAATTCGTGGTGACTCTATGTGGAGGTCTCCCAAGTCCCGCGTTTGAAATTAATTTAGGCTACAACTAACTTGCAATCGTATTTTTCAATAGTTTCTAATCGCATGCCCTGCAAAACCGAAGATGCTGAATCCGGTTACGCGAAAAAGCCGGCGCTTCCAAGCAATCAACTCAAGTTAGATAATCGCGATCAGTCCGTTAACGAATCATCGTCAAGGGTAGACTTAAAAATGCCGGAAGTCAAGAGTGACGGGGCAGCACCCAAACTTGCCCATCAACAAGGTATTGGTTCATGCACTCGCGAAGTACAAAAATCAGCCGTCCCCATTGAGAACGGCCAAATAGGTACAGTAAATCTTTCTGAAATTCGTGGTGACTCCTATGTGGAGGTCTCCCAAGTCCCGCGTTTGAAATTAATTTAGGCTGCAACTAACTTGCAATCGTATTTTTCAATAGCTTCTGATCGCATGCCCTGCAAAACCGAAGATGCGAAATCCGGTTGCGCGAAAAAGCCGGCGCTTCTAAGCAATCAACTCAAGTTGGATAATCGCGATCAGCCCGTTAACGAGGACGACGATAAAAAGATATTCTTGCGAAATATTAATCACTTTATGACCGACGACGCGTTGGTCTCAGCATTTTCCTACTGGGGTACGGTCAAATCGATAAAATCATTTCGCGCTAAGGTTGGTAATCCGTTCTTCCCTCGTCAAAACCGTTCTGAACTGACATTCACTTATGCACCCGTAGCCATTTGGTGGTTTCGCCATTCTGACTTTTGAGAACAAAGAAGCAGCTCAAAATTGTCTCAACCGGTCAATGTATGTCGCCCCTCGCTTTGCAATATCTGCGATGGAATATAAGCCCCGGTCGCAACGTCACCGTATACCCAAAGTTAATCGATCGATAATGCGCGATGATGACTTTCCGACATTACGCAGAACATAGATGAATAATTAAACCTTGCTTAAAATTTATATGTTAATTTATCAGTACATTAAGTCTTCAGTTGTTATATCAGTACTTAAGTTATTTAACGTGTTTTGTATTAAGTAATGTAATTTTCCTGTCAATACTGTTGAACACAGAGATACTCTGTGCTCCGGTGAGCGAAATTAGAATAATTGTAAACATATATATGTATTGCCCCGGTTTAACGGGAACGTATTCGCTACGGTACTCGCAATAAACAGCAGCCTGCTTTTGCTGAAGTATAATTTGAATAATTCCTTACGTTCAATGGTCCATTGAATGAATGTAATCTTGGATCGTCAGATATAGAGTGACTTCATAGTGCAATAGCAGATGAAACTTCTTCATTCGAGCTGTCCCATTGGTTTATTACAGTTTAAATAGGTGAACTTTTTGTTTTCTCCTTCATCAGCATCATTGACACACTGGCTCCTAGCGCGGATCAATGCAGAAACATTCAACAAATTTCACTCTCTAGTATCACTCATTCATACATATCAAAATTCACAATCCTTGCTTCAACCTTATCCATTTCTCGATGACACCATTCACCACTTTTCGTTCATCGTTCAATTGAAACCCATGTTTTCGTTCAACTATGTTCCCCGCTAAATTTACAAAATTTCGAATAAAAGGTTCAGATTTGAATACCCTCAATGTATCGTTGTGAATTGTATTCGATTGATCTGAACTGTTGAGACTCACGGGTGACTGTGTGGATTGGGGTTGGGATTGGGAAATGGAAGTTGATTGTGGAGGATTGACAGAGGGTTGAGAGAGTTGTTTGAATTGAGATTTGGAGTAGGATGTTAACGGTACATTGGGGAGGATGAGGTCAATTTGGGGAAAGTACGCGGATAATGTTAGGAAGGGTTTGGTCGATGATATTGGAGTCTATAAGAAGATAGAAGAAGTCAGTTAGTTAAACATATTTTAAACACATGATGATTGTCTGGTGTACCTTTGTTGGGGAAACTTGGTTGGATGAGGTATTATTGGATGAAGTAGACGATAGTGTTGAAGATACTTCGGATCTATTGAATCGATTTGGTTGTTTTGTCAGTTTCCAGTGATTAAAGAATCAAAAAATTTATACAAGTCAAAATAATCAACATACTCTTGAACTTCTGACGCCGAAACATCAGCGGCTGAAGATTCTGCCGTTCAGATGATCACAGCTCGTCAATATCATGTCTTACATTCCTATCCCCGGCGAAAGTTTAAAGTGCAGACAGAAATAGAAGTAGAACGTACCGTTTATCGTTTTCTCAAGGTTATTCGTACTTTTTTCCGACTGTGTCCTTGATTGCGGTTGTGACTGCGACTTTTCTTTAGCTTTTGCTACTTTTAATTCTTGACTCATTTGAACCAACTCTTTCAAGGAATCATTCGAATTGGACTTTATAATAAACGGATGCTAATAATAATAGATTAAACACCAAAATGTTGTTGACATTGGGAATATGAGATCAAACGTACTTGAAGCAACATGGCGGCAGTGGGTCGCTCGTCCAACGATTTTGTGAGGCATTTCGCTACAAATTCATGAAACTCTGGCGACCTAGTACACATTAACAAATCTTACGTCAATGTGGTCTCTAAATGCGATTATATGCAAGGACAAGACCTACCATTTTCTCTGATTCTTTAACTTGGGCGGGGGATCTTTCAAAATCTTGAATAACACTTTCATTGGATGGATCTGAGAATTCGGTGGGTACAACTCAGCCATTTCGATTGCCGTTATACCAAGGGACCAGATATCTGCCTATCAAACCCAATGACAAAGGATTCAGGACGTTACCCGACATGTTTGCAATGACGCGAAATAGATGATTGGAAAGCAGAAATGAGTGTACCTTGCCGTCGTAGTGATTCTCTTGTATCACCTTCCAATGCAAACATTAAAGAATGCCGGATTAGTATCAGATGATCTAGGTTTAACACGATACAATTCAAATGAATTTACCTCGGGCGCCATCCAATATGGGGTTCCGATGAATGTATTTCGTTTCGCAATAGTATGATTTAATTGAGCGGACACTCCGAAATCCGCTATAAAGATCGTAACAAACCACAACCCAGCATCAAGTAATACATACATAGCAAGCCGAATTGTGAGTTTTAAACTCGTACACGTTAACGCAGATTGGGAAAGATTACACAAACCTAGCTTTACTTCTCCCTTATTATTTAACAAAATATTCCCGCCTTTGATGTCTCGATGTATTTTATGGAAAGAATGCAAATAGACGAGTCCCTATAAATCATTGTTTACCTTGTTAACTCATAATCTTGCAGTTCAAGCGTGAAGCGACCATCGTGATCACATCAGGTACAAATCAAAACAAATGTACGGCAGAGGATGTGTGTCAAGTAGGAACAAGAAAATTTAATTGTACCTGAAGAGTTTGTCTACAAATAGCGGCGATTTGTTCCTCTCGTAAAGGTTTCTTCATCAAGTGAAATATATCTCTGACTGAGCCACCGGCGCAATATTCCATTACGATCTGAGAAGTTTCATAAAATAATAAACAGAGTTCGGTTATAATCATCAAAAAATCAATGATAAGTACAATTTGTGGCCAAATTTTTATAAAATTAGTAAAAATTGTGAACTAAATTTGTACAAACCCACAGACACTCTCGGCGAAAGTAACTTCCCAGATACCTGACGATATTTTTATGAGCACAATCTTTCAATATCTCGATTTCTTTCCTTATTCCGTCCCATCCATCTTCGGATTGATGTACATTCAAAATTTTAATCGCTACGGGCTCCCCAGTTGATTTCACTCTCGCTTTATACACTTCGCCGTATGACCCTTGACCGAGTTTTGAGGAGAGTTGAAACAACGTGGTCGGATCGGTGGAGGAAAGGTGAGCAAGAGGAGAAGGACGGGAATGCGGGAAGGGTTTGCGTTGAGAGTTGGAAATCATCAGGTGTTTAAAGATCTATATTTGAGAATATGTAGTAGGTCTAAATGAATGCTCGCTCGCGTCCAAATACAGTTTATGATCCAAGTTCTATGCACATGCGTTATCATGTAAATTGTAGTCAAAATTGGAATGAAAACAGTTGCTTGGCTGATAAGCCTATATACATTCACTAAAACAGGACATATAGCACGAATCACCTAATCTGATCCCACGATATTATGTAAGATAAACAATCATGCCATTCACCAAGACTGTCAGATATATAAATCGTCAATTCCAGATAAACCGTACGAGAATGCCAAAAATAAAATATTAAAACAAGATCAACTGATAGATTTGTGTTTGCATCTAATCACTATTTAACACTCAGGTGTTTTAAGTCCATAAAAAGTTCAATACCCTCCAATAAAACGCATTCACTCTCTCCTTATCGAATACAATTTCTTCTGTGAGGTAATCAGGTAATAGTTCCATCAGATTTTCCGAATCCTTCGATTCACTAATTAGCGGGATGTAAGTGTAATGTGTGAAGTCTTCCAAATCTACTTCCGTTTCGGAATTCTGTTCTTCGCTATCGTCCTCAGGCATTGTCGTCGGTATTAATTTAAAAGTGAGTTCTAAAAGAATAAAAAAAAAACAGAAATTAGTTCCCCAAGTATAGTTCAAGTGCTCTATCGCGGTAGAAGGAGAGGAGAAGGGGCGAAAGAAAGTGACATTTACCACCATGCTTTCCGGACACTATGCATTTAATCTCGTGGTGGTCATCCATCTCAATATGAACATCGCTGGAGGAACTGTCTTTATCACTCTGGTCATTGAATTGCATCTTTAATCCTGTCAAGCTTTCGTACAAATCGTGGATTGTTTTCTGCTTTGTTTCCGCCATACGATTCTGGGCGTTTGCATCGTCGAGTTGTTTTTGTAGCGTTTTCACTATTCCGACGATTAAAGGGAACGCAGAGAAGAATCAGTTAGGAAAAGATGTTTTGTAAACTGTATTAAGACTCTTCAAATTTTCCCGAACCTTGAGACTGCAGTTCATCAACTTTTGTTTCCAGCTGCCTCTCCTTCTTCGAAACTTTATCTTCTTCTGCCCTTATCTGTGCTTGACCAGATCGGAGCTTCCTAATTTCGTTGTTCAAATTGGCAATAACTTTTTCAGAAGCTATGCGTTCATGAAGTTGAAAGACCTTTGTTAATGACACACCCATCAATTCAAACTACGAGATCTTGGACACCTACACGCAAATCTTTCTTCCGCCCTGACTTTGAATTCACGGTATAACTTTTCAGCGTCTGTCTCACGAAGTTCTTTTAATTTATCGTACTTTAAGGCCATATCCTTATAAGATTTCGTCATCTATGGTAGTGTGTGGAGGAGAAATAAGACAACTATATATGCTACACGAACACACTCAAACACGGATGAAATGATGTACACATACCCTTTCCAAGTCTTGCTGCAGCCTAGAGTTATGCTTGGATTCGTCTATACCTAATATTGTGGATGGAGGAACAGGTAAACTCGGGAGTTTACGCTTTCGTGTGTCGGTTCTAGTTGACGGTTTAGAGATAGTGTCGTCCTTGTTGTACATCTCATTATCACTCTCAGACTCCACAGTTTGCTGTCCAACTAGGTCATCATCTTCCGAAGGTTCTAAAGCTTGCCGATTTGCTTTGATTGAGCCTCTCTGGCCTTCTTCATCGGCCGCAGAGTCTACGGACATTTCTGATTGAATTCCCTTCTTTTTGACCAATTGTTGCTTTGGAGCTCTTTTCTTTTTTGTCTTTTCCTCGTAATTTGTTTCCACAGTTAGTTCGTCCACGATATCTTTGGCCGCCAATTCGTCAATTCCACCATTATTGTTTTCAGTCATCGCATTCTCTGTTCCCTTCTTTGGCTTGTTTATGACTTCCTTTGCAGCATTCTGTTTAAGCTCTTTTTCCTTTAACTTTTTAGTTTCCTTCTCGGATAATTTGACTAATTCGTCTCCTTTGGCCTTATTCACTTTGGTGTTCTCCTTTTCTCCCTTTCCATCAAAGCCGTGATTTACTTTGCTTTCAGAGATGTCTTCCGCTGTTTCGTCGTCGTCGTCGTCGTAGGAAAGTCTCTTGTTGGGGAGTTTTTTCAGTTTCTTTTGGTTTGATTTCTCGAATTTGAGTTTTTTCGCCCTGGAGAAGTCGTCGTCGGAGTCGTGGGAAGAGGAAGGGAGCATGGCGGCTTCGCGGTCCTCGGGCTGGTAGGAGACGGCTGTGGTGCACTTTCGCTTTGGCGGCATCGGGCAGGGTGACGGAGAGGGATACGGGGGCGTAGAGCGAGGGAATAAGATGAGAATAGATGGAATGGGAATGGTCGGAATCAGGGAGGAACGCAAAGTGGAACAGAAGGCTGCCGTGAATGCACTGGTGAACGAGTGAACGCGTGAACAGGCGCTACTTGGATTCATACTTCGCATTCCCTCTGTGTTGAATTGACTTACTCTATGCTATTGCGGTCTTGTGTGTTGCTGATACTATATAAATATGTATAAATGTATGCACTGGCGATGGCCTATATGGCAGACAGGTGTTTCACTGTTTGCAGGGTGGAAAGAGCGAGAGAGACGAAGCAAGCGACAAGCATATGCCGACGCCTGTCATCGCAACACTTGCATCCCTCATCAGTCATTCCCTCTTTTTGAAAGCTCACTCTCCACAGACACAACCCCTGGTGACTGGTCGGTCGTTGTATATGATACCGTCAATTATCAAATGTATGGCACAGCAAAATTAGTAATTAATAAATCCGCCCCGTCACCCCAACAACGATGTCCCCGTCATGTCTGTCGCGGCATCGGTGTTCTGTCTCTAGCGAGCGACTTTGATGAGTCCAGCACGCCTTTGAATATTCCAAGTTTCCAACCGCTATTGATATTTAAACTCCTCAGTATAAGAATACCCCTCGCTCTTAAGGAGGCGAACAAACAATCCTCCCTCCCTAAATTCCTCTACTCCGACCCACCCTCCCACCCTCCTTCACATTCGTGCCTCGTCGAGAATGGACTCGTTAAAGTCGCGGCTCACACCAAAGGAGGCTAAGCAAAATTCGCAGAAAATAGACAAATGGTTGAAAGAAGAGGCAAAAGAATTGGCTAAATACAGAAAGCTCCTGCTGCTAGGGACTTCCGAAAGCGGAAAGTCGACTATATTGTGGGTTGCTTACTCCCTTCGTATCCATGCTTTCTTTGCGACTAATGAATGGGACATGTTTGTTTTTCGGCTATTTTCTCCTTATCTAGAAAACAGATGAAATTAATCCATGCAGGCTCTTTAACGTCTGAAACAGAAAGAGAGGAACTTTGGAAACCCGTCATTCTATCCAATCTATTCGAGTCCATACATTCCATTGTCAAGGCATCCGGAAAGTTCAACGTTACTGCACTGCCGGAAAACAAAGTGAGTCCATTTCCTCGCCTCCAGGTAAAGAGCAACTAAATTCAACAAGCTCTATTACACAGGACCATATCACCCTTATCATGTCCCTGTCTCCGGAGCTATTGAAAAAACCGTCCATTACTCCCGAACTGAAAGACGCTGTGCTCTCACTGTGGAACGATCCCAATATAAAGGGAATTTTACAACGGTCAAATGAATTCTCTTGTCTTGATAGCGCTGAATAGTAAGTCCCAATTCATTCGATAAACTATGCCATCTCCATTCCTTCCGTCGGTTCTAATCACTGACACCTCGGCTCCAGTTTTCTCAATGCGACTGAAAGAATATTTGATCCGAGTTTTCGACCAACAGACCAGGATATTCTGCGAGCTCGAATGGCTACATCTGCCGTGACTGAGACTCGTTTATTGATGGATGGAGTTCACTATCGAGTATTCGATGTCGCCGGAAAGCGTGGCGAGCGGCATACATGGGTTTGTAGGGCTATTATTTGAAGTAACCAATGTTCTGGGACTCATCGATCAATTCGATACTACAGGTTCCATTCTTTGATGATGCGAATGCTATTCTATTTGTCGTTTCTGTTGCCTCGTACGATCAAGTAATGGCCGAGGATGTCAATGTCAATCGGATCCACGACGCGTTATGCGTCTTTGAAGATATTTCCAATAACAAATTATTGGAGAAAAAGTCTATCATCATCTTTCTTAACAAAATCGATATATTGAAGGTTTGGATATTGCCTGTACGTTGATTGAATCAGTACTTATCCGTATTTTTTAGGTCAAAATATCAAAGTCACCGATCGAAAAGTATTTCCCGGATTTCACAGGTGAATGATCTCTCTTGAGTCTAATGACTTTGGATGACTACAAGTATCATACTAACGCTCCATATTTCCTGTAGGTCCTCCTGACTTTTCAACAGCTTGTAAATTTTTTGCAAAGAAATTTATGGCCGTGAATCGTGTGAAAGATAGAAAACTTTACGTGCATTATACTTGGGCTACTGATACGAATCAGATCAAAGTTGTCCTTGCAACTGTGAACAAGATTATAATACAGACGAATTTAGCAGCGGTGGGTATAGTGTATTGAGAGGTAAGATGACCGCTGGATGTTGGACTGACGGTTCTCTCTTATTCAATTGATTTTGTCTTCTCTCATTTGATAGGCGCAACTCATTTAATCCTGATACCCACTTCTTCTTATTTTGGTGCCAAACCAGTTCCATCTGTTTAATTTATATGCCTGTACATTCTATATTCCTAATTTTTGCGTCAGTGGTTAGTTGGCAATGTATAACCCGTTCCGGGTAAATGATGTTCTCAGATCAAATTATAAAGACAATTTTAATGAAAATTATAACATGCGTAACCCTACTTCCTCCCTTGCTTCATGCGGATAATGAAATCAAATTCCATCTATGTTTGAAGCTGTGCATCCAGAACGCAAACCGACAGTTCGGATTTGCATTCTTCACCTTTGACTTTGATTTTCAGCCAACCAACTCAATCACTCTTACTCAGTTGTCTCCTCCTTCTCTTCTCAATATCTACACCCATTGCGTCTGACTATATTATTACGGCATTAGATTCTGTGTGATGCCTCCTTTCAGTTCAACCCTGAAAACACCAAATTTCGGGGGATGGAGTCAGAAAACGATTGGTAGAGCGTTAAGGCTACATGCGGAGATTCAACGAAAAGGACAACCACCGATAAGAAAGTAAGAAAAATTAACTTCTGTTTAAAAATACAATTGTGATAGTCTAGTCCTCTGCTATAGATTCGATATCAATCGAACAAGGGACAGAACTTAGAAATGAAAATCCGTTGGAAAATCTTTACTTTTCTCGAGTTCATCTGTCATGAGTGATCAGAATCTGTAGAGAGATAACAAATTTGAATCAAAATATATTGATGAGTTGTTGATTTATATGTGGTTTAGGGATGACCAAATCAATCATAGTTTGCCGATACTACCGATTCGTCCTATCGAAAGTCCGACACGGAACGAGACCACAAGATTTGTAAGGCTGATTGTAACGGTATTGTATTCATTTGATTTTGGTACTTTAGAATGTAGAATTGACAAACACCATCTTCGGATTGCATTCTTTTTTGACGGTGTGGATCGGGGCATTAATTGCATGTTCTGGAGTACAGTCGCGGACTTTCAATTCTTTTATTTTATTCGTCATTTTTGTGAACTGTGTCATCATAGCGATAGAAGCATCGTTACCATCCGAAGACCAAACGTGGGGTTTATATTTAGACGGTAACGTCTTTTATCTCCATCTATTTACGTTTTCAAGTGTGTTCTGTCCCCTAAAGCCGTGACAAACCATGACACCTAGGTATATTTCTATCGATATACACGATCGAATTTGTCCTCAAGATATATGTAGAGCCTAAAAGATACTGGAGAAGTTCATACAATCGATTTGATTTCTTTGTTTTATCGATTACATGGATTCAATGGCTCCTCACGCTGTTTAGCTTGGAATTGGGGAATGTGGCTTTCTTAAAAGTATTCAAATGTACAACTCTTTTCTCTTTTCAAGTTCTATTTTGCCTTTGTGAGAGATAACCTAAGAAACTGCTTCCGTCACGATATATGAATGTAACCTTTTTCTACACAAACAGCGTTGCGTGCCTTACGCTCCTTTCGATCAATTGCTTCGATACGCAGACTACAAGTGATAGTAAACGCATTGTTGAGAACATTACGAAAGAATGTATTGGACATTATAGCTTGTTTAGTCTGCATTATGTTCTTGTTTGCGGTGATGGGGTATTATCTATTCGGCGTCGATGAATTGAAAGGTGATAAAGAGAATTGGGGAACTTTAGGCAACGCGTTCATGTCGTTGTTGTTATATGTGACGGTATGAGTTTCTTAATGACTAGCTCAGGAAACACAACGGAAATAATAATGATAATAATTACTTGGGTTATTACAGGCTTCAAACTGGACTGATCCACAGCAGTCACTTACTCAACGTGGATTCGTCGGGAGCGAATGGTTTTCAGTTGTATTTATGTTTATCGGGAACTTCATTTTCACAAATTTATTTATTGGAGTCATCTGTCAAAATATTGATGAAGCAACAGAAGCTGATAGAGCCGGTCAGTTAAGAGTTAAAATTGAAGCACAACGTGTCAAGAAAGAGATGTTGAGGGTGAAGCAGAAAAATGACATGAACCAGTTGTTGGCTAAAGGGGTTTGTACCAGAGTTGTACTTTTCAGGGACGGAATTAATCAAGGTCTTAACTAGCGGATTATTATCTTACAGGACTTGAACAACTTGAATATGCAAAATCTATTGCAATCCTTGGCGGGGACACTACGGCACGATGAAATCGTACCCATGTCTCATTTATCATGTACCTATTTTTACTTCCTTTCTTACACTCCAATTATCTCGTCTCAATGGTTCAACTTTCAACCATCAATTAACCATTACAATTCCAACCGCTTTCTTATTTTGAATACGTTTACAGGTAACCTAACTTGGTTCGAAACATTCATGGTAACTCTACATTACCACGAAAACACAATGTACCGTTGCCAACAAACCCATTTCAATATTGCGAATACAGTTTCAGAGATATTAGATCGGAGGTTAAAAAGCAAGGCGGCGAGAAATTCATAAAGAGAGTGAGACATCAAGTTCAAGAATAGTCGGAGATAAAGTGAACGCGTTGTCGATAGATTCGGTGGTATTGTAAATAATTTTGTAAATGACGATTCACCGCTAATTTAGGGACTCTGTTGTATTTAATTGATTTTAACATACAAAATATATCATGACTAAATGTAAATTATTATTCAATATCAATTCACAAAGACAATAATTTATTCTTGATTTCATGACTGAATATTTTATGAATGGGGGTTTGCAGAATCCCGGATCTTATCATTCGGAAAGTGGTCACTATTTGTTAATTAACATGACCTTGTAGCAATGAAAATGAAATTTGTTATCATGAAACTTTAACTGTTACACCGCGCTTTTATTTTTACACCGTGCCAATCTGCTTCATCTATCCGTTAGTTCCGTATTTACAAGTCCTGCAACGTATCTCCCGTATTAACGCATTACCTCGAACTTCACTTGCTAAAAGCCGTCAGATAGAAGGTGAATCTAAAGAGCTATCTGTCCCCCTTATGATTGCAAATTGTAATATTTTCAATGTTTTTGGGAGGTAGGTCGGCCAATTCTTCGATATCATATGACAAATCTAAATCACGATGAACACTGCCAATTACGTACATGATCCAATTCATCCATTAGTTCCGTATTTGTACGTGAGTCCCACTATCTCTTACCCACAATCTGAAACTACATTTGCTAGATGCCTTTAGATAAAAAGTGAATCTAGAGAACTATCTGTCCCACTTATATTTCACATTTCAATATATTTAATGTCTTTGGGAGTTTTGGTAATTCCAGGTTTGGATTTCCGTTAACTTTTAAAACCTTTAATTTCGGTGGTAAATCGGGCAATCTGCCAATTTCATTCCATGATAAATCTAAGTGACGAAGACCATCCGGGAAATAATTCGGTGGTATGTATCTAATTTTGCTGCCATAAAAATCAAGTGATCGTAGAGACTCCGGTAGCTTGGGCAATTCCAGGTTTTGATTTCCGTTAATCCTTAAAGTCTCTAATTTCGGAGGTAAACCAGGCAGATTGGTAATTTGATTACATGATAAATTTAAACTTCGAAGACCATATGGGAGATAATTCGGTGGTATGTATTCAATATTGCACTCAGAGAAGCAAAGTGACTGTAAAGTATTCGGGAGTTTTGGGAATTCCGTTATTGGATTTAGCTTACAATCCAAAACCTCTAATTTCGGAGGTAAGTCAGGCAAATTCGTAATTTGATTACGTGACAAATCTAAGTGACGAAGGCCATTTGGGAAATAATTTGGTGGTATGTAATTAATATTGCACTCATAGAAGCAAAGTGACCGTAGAGATGTCGGTAATTTCGGTAATTCCGATATTGGAATTCGCTTACAATCAAGAACTTCTAGTGCTGGAGGTAATTCGGGCAACCTCGTTATTTCGGTATGCGATAATTTCAATATACGAAGACTATGAGGGAGAAAATATTGGGGAAAAAATTCCATGTTGCTGTAATAAGCTAATGAGAATGTATGCAGGTTTTGTGGAAGTTTTGGAAGTTTTGTTTTGAAATTTTGGATTTCAAGGACACGAAGAGATTCTGGTAAGGTAAGAAGGTTATCCAAAGCTCCACAAGCCAGTTTGAGAGTGTGGAGGGATGACGGAAGCACGGGAAGAGTGCACGGACGGCAGGTTTTTATTGCGCTGATATCGATATAACGGAGTGACTGGGGAAAATGTTTCAGTCTCAAAACGCCAGTAAAAATCATACATAGTCTTTCGAGTTTTGGAGGAAACTGCAACTTATGAGTAAAGGCGCACTGAACGGTTAGGTCTTGCAAGTTTTCAGGATACGACTTTAATGGTATGGATATTGGGCCTCGAATTGACAATTTTTTTAGCGTTACTGGCAAGGTATACTGAAGACCATTCGCTTCGGTGCTACCACGACTGAAATTAATTTCTTCAACGTTAATCAACTTGTCAAGGACACTGGATAAAGCGGGCGGTAATAAGTCTTCCTCATGTCTTTTTATATGCAGACTTCGAACATCCATCGAGAAGGAAGACTTTTCCAACTCCATCCATCGATGTCCCTTAGCATACAATTCTGCTAACTGTGAGGTGGAGAATGTTATAGACCGAAAGATAATTTCTCGGCAAGGTACGTTGAACATGCGGTGGACCAACCTGAGTGATTTGAGGTCATCTTTTGAAAGCTCAGAGACAATTTGATCAACTATTTCTCGAGGTAGTCGTAGCATGAAGTAGGATATACTTATTGGGTGATGTTACCTGAAAATGTTAGGAATACATTACTGGACATTGTTAGCATACGAAACGGCCTGGCGTGAAATTGAAATGAAATGTCGCGCATGTAATCTAGATTGAGGAATAGCGAAATTGTGGACATATTTCCCGTTTCAAACTGTGCCAATAAATATATTTATAAATCTACTAAAGTATGTATCAGTGGAATCTCAATGAGTCAACTTCCTTGCGACGCAGCATGGTAGGGTTTTGACTGGTTCTGCTCAGAAGCACCCAGCACTTAACTCCAAAGAGCTCTCGTTGCTCTCCATTCTATATGTTCTGATTTATGCGAACCTGATGGAATTCCAGGATAATATAGCAAGATACAGCTCAAAATCTCAAACATATACCAATATCAACTTTATGACGAAGATGAGATTGGAGTTATAGACACTTACAAGTTATTTGTGAATAGGAAAATAAACAAGAAAATTTTCCATGACTTCTCTATGAATTTACGTAAAAGCAAAAAAAAAACACGATCTAAAGATTCAAACTAATCGTTGACTGTGTGGAATGGATTACTGGAATTAATAAGCAAATATGTGCTTTCTAGACAATTTCGTGTTGGGCCTGCATTATAGTGGAAATATAGGGCTTAAAATGCATTCACATGTTCCAAAAATATATATCCTTTTTACACAATGATCCATATAGTAAAATAACAGGTAATTATTATCACGCAATTTGCTGAACTTTCGTCGATACAGGTAGAGAACGTTACCTCCCGGCACTAATTCCACAATCCAGCCACGCAACTGATAGATTCTATAAGCAGCGACTCTGATTCGATTTCATTCAATCTGTTGCCCTCTAGCTCTAATGTTTTGAGATATTTACGATACAGGTAGAGAACGTTACCTCCCGGCACTAATTCCACAATCCAGCCACGCAACTGATAGATTCTATAAGCAGCGACTCTGATTCGATTTCATTCAATCTGTTGCCCTCTAGCTCTACTGTTTTGAGATATTTTGTGAGCTTCGGCGATACTAAAAGCTGGTTATTATTACATTTTAAAACCTCCAAGTAGGGCGGCATTTCCGGCAAGATCTCAATTCTATTATCTGACACATCTAAAAGACGAAGATTTTCTGGCAAATAATTTTGTGGTATACATACAATACCACAGTAGTTGAGACTAAGTGAAAGCAAATTGGGTGGAAGTGTCGGCCAAGTTTGAGCAAAAGTTCGTGAATGAGTGACCGTGAGATTTTCAAGATTGGATGGAAGCGCTGTGATGTTCATATTAACAATATTTCGCAATTCAAGGACACGCATAGATTCTGGGAGAATCGGTAAACTCTCCAGCCAGCCATTTCCCCATTTCAATGTATGAAGTAATGGTGGAAGTTCAGGAAGAGTCCTCAAGCCGTACATCTAAATATCGGAGTGACTGGGGAAGAGGTGGCAACGACTCCATATTGCAATTAGCTAGACAAAGTCGTTTCATTTTGGGCGGAAGTAATTGAAGGGGCTCATAATCGCAGTAATTAGGCACTGACAGCTCTTCCAAGTTTTCAGGATACGGCCTGAGAGGTATGCTACGGTAACGCTGAAATGTCAATTTTTTGATCGTTGCCGGCAGATAATACTGCATTCTGTAATCATCGAAATCGAACGAACTTGGTCGAATGAATTTAATTTCTTCTACGTTAACCAGCCTGCTATCGAGTAGCTCTGATAAAATTAGCGATAGCTCATGTGTCCCTCTACCAAAAATCTCCATACTTCTGACGTATGGCAGAAAGGAACAAGCATTTAGTTCTTCCCATCTATTATTTTTCGAAGAAGCCCATTTCTCTAACTTTGAAGCCTTGAATTTGATGGACCGAAATAGGATTCTGCTGCAAGAGTCATTGAAGATGCTATGAACTAGTCTAATTGATTTGAGATCATGATTTGAAAGAAAGCCGGGAATAATAAGAAGAATATCAATTGGAAGTTGCGACATTTTATCAGCTATTGGACTCGAAAGATTGATGCTGAGAGCTATGAATGTCCTTCGTGGCGTGAGTCGCATGACGGGACTTTGCTCTCAGCTGCGTGTGCCCTTATATTTCGGAAGTACAACAGTTGATGAGAATAAGAATGAAGGAATGAAATTAAAGTGCGAATATATCCCAATTTTAAGATATCTGGGATCCATAGCTTTTAAGTAGAATCCTATGCCCGGTTCGGACTTTCAAAGCATGTATTGTAGTTGATCGGTCGCAATTGAAATACTGTTGCGAAATTCGCCATTTTCACATCGTTTATGAAAGCGGACAGTGACTTTAGGATAATGACTAGGAACTACCCACCGTGATTATATCTAGAGAACTCTGCGACAGTCTAGGAAATGAGAATTTCTTCCCCTGAAACAACTGCAGTGTGCATAAGAATTAGCGTCTCTGAACTAGCTTTGGATAAATATTTATAGAGAAAAGTGAAACTTCAATTTTATTTTGCCAGAGTGTCGATTATATGCGCTGGATTTGAGGAATGCTATCCGTGTTGGAGCGGTGAATACTGAATACACATTACACAATAGCACGGGGCTGCGGCCTGCGGAACTTCCAGCGGAAGATGGAGAGGATTGACTGTGCTTTTTCGACGCTTTTTCATAGAGATGACAGCGCAGAACATACATATAACGCTGCCATCCACCATCTCTTACTATCTATTTTAAGACTCTCAGAATGGTTATCTCCGTTTTTTTAAGACCAGAGATGCCCCGTCATTATTCTAGAGTTTAGTTTATACTTTATAATGCATGATTCCAGAAGACGGTCGACCTTTTTCAGGGATCAGTTAGGCAAGCAAATCCGCTCAATTGGACGCGTCGTTGAGGGGAATGGCGATTACACCTTTTCAGGATTCAGAAGAAGAATACCAGATTTGATTTTATGAATTATGAATGGGCTTTTCTGATGTGTCAATTGTGTATTATGTGTCCCGTGTGATGACAGTGATCATGGCATCCCATCCACTGCGGTCAACAGACAACAAACGATTATGTAATGGCGAGGGTATGCATTTTGTGAGTGCCATAGGGATATCTCCGCTTCCGTCTCCACCGCTTCGACACCCGTGAGTCCCAAATCCGGAGTTCCGTCCTCCTTATAAAATCTGTCCTCGTTATCAATATCACCTACAACAGACCCAACTATTAACATCTCCCCCTTAAAGATAAACACCCAGACTTTTATCAAAAATGCACGCTACTTTCGTCTCAACCCTTGCTCTCCTCCTTCTCGCCGCATCTTCCTCCTTGGCGGCCCCTGCCACAGCTGGCAAAAAGTAATATCTGAAATTGTTATTGTATTACTTTTAATATTCATTCAGTTTTATATGTTCTTATATGGCAATAGAATAAGCATACCCAGAAAATCTAACATGACATTTGCTTCTTTCAATGCGAACCCTCGTGTTCAGGTACATCGCCAACATTAACAACAGCACCTCCAACATCGTTGTGGATATTATGTTGGACTTTACCACTTCAGATCAACCAAAAATTATGGTTAACCAAACCACTGTACCCGCTGGAACCAATTATAAATGGCATCTCCATAAACTTGATGTGTCCAGTAGCTCCACTTGTGATACAACTGGTGGACATTATGATCCCACTAATAAAGCACCTGGCGGAAATTACAGTATGTTATTACCTCTTTTATGCTTTCTCTTTGTTTCGTTATCAACGATAATTAGCTTACTGTGAACGAAATGGAGACCGGAGTTGCTCTCGCGGTGGTGGGCCACTTGCCTCTTTTGGCAAGTCCTGCGCCAAAGGGATAGTCATGCTCAAGTGCCTGCTACCGCGGATATATAGGACACTTAGATTACTTCTTGATACCGAAATATAATATTTTAGGCTACAAAGTGACATCGCGCTTACCAATTTTTTTTTTCGTTCCACGATTTCTTTAGCTGTAGCCCCCTCCTCCGCTGACAAGACTACATATGAAGGTTCGTATCGCGTTGTGAAATAATTTGAATATTATTATTTTTCATTCTCCCTTTGTCTCGTCAACTCCGGCTAATTGACTAATTTATGTCTTCGAAACCTTTAATCCATGCAGTTGGTGATTTATCCGGTAAACACGGAGTCCTCAAAAGGTATATCCCTCTCTCCTTTCTATTTCGCATCTTGACAGGCAATTAACCTAAACTCAATGTTAACATTTAAATAGCGATAACAACACCCAAAACTGGACTATCGTTGATACTACCCTTCCTGGGGCCGACACTTGGGACGTCAAAAGTATCGTCATTCACAACGCCAGTACGTATTAAACAATCTCTATTACATCTGTATTTAGTCGTTAGGGTCACATTTACTAACTTCAATTACAATTTTTTGAATGAAATAGCATCCGGTGCCAAAATTGCTTGCGCGAATCTTACTGATATGTCCCTCAAACAGCTCGGTAGCGGAGCCGCTTCTGCTTTCGCCACTAACTGGATGTTGAGTGGTCTCCTTGGATTGGGTGCTCTCATGATGTTGTAAATTAAGAAAATATACAACCTAAATTTATGTAACTGTATAAGACTATAAGTGGATTAAAAAGGCAAACATTAGAATGTGACGTGGGTTTTGAATTTGGAATGAAAATTTGGATGAAATTATGTGATATTAATGACTTATTTTTTTTGCGATAATGTAAACCGTTTATGGAATCTGAAATATACTATTTTTCCCTTATAATAGCCGGTTTAGCTTTAATTTGGCGGGATACCCGATCCCAAGATTCTAGATAAGCGCCTCGGGCGTAGTGTAAGTATAAAAGTATATAAACAGCAGAGACATGGATAGGGAAAATTATATTGACACATTAAATATCACGCGAAAACGCCAAAGAAAACATTTACAACGACGGTGGGATTACAATAAATTATGCGAGAAAGCTTTCAATACTTGAGTACACCCCTCGAGCCTTTTTATAAAATAGGATCCGATGTTTCAAGAAATTTTCCAGTGCAGTATTCAGAAACCACATTCCAACCGTCGGTCAATGAATCACAAAGAATAACTCTTCTACTCCGAATCAATTCATTCTTCATGATTTATACAACGTCAACCCACCATCCAGCGGTAACCAACACTCCACCTGCTACCTTCATCTGAGCAATAATTCTCCATACTCCTTCTTTATTAAAATTCAGCGGCGCAGTGAAGTAAGGTCCCATCAAGGGTATTTCTGATCCAGTACCGTGATGATGGTGGTCATGATTGGACGCAGACTCAGAACAGACGTCAAATTGATTTGGAGACGTTTGACTGGAGCTTTGAGATTGAAAATGGATGGATGTGTGAGAGTTAAAAGTCGGGTTCGTGTTTGGATGTGATGAGGGCGAGGATGAAACAAACGGATCAAAATTGTCGCTTCCTGTTTCTAAATATTTTTTGACCATCAATTTGTGTTCGGACTTGACACTAGCGTCTGCGATGGGGATCCCGTGGACATGAGTTATCCCGTCATATTGCGATTCGTTTTCGTTGTTCAAGGAAGAAAACGAGGAAGCATGGACTAATAAGATGTGAACGGGGGCTCCTAGATAAGAGGTTACTCTGGCAGTCGGGAGAAACTGATTTTCTGGAAACGTGAATTGTGAGAGATGAAATACGAAGGGGATACAGCGGTTCTTTTGGAATCGTGTGATGTGAATGGTAGGAGAATATAATGAGAAGGGCGATGATGAGAGCGGTTGTGGTGGTAGCCCTTCATTTGAAGAGGACGGAGGGGAGGGCCGAGGAGACAGCCTAGGTGGCCCATGAGAATGCCCGGCATGTCGTTTCTGAAGGTGTGATACACCGCCAGTTTCAGAGCTGTATGAAACTTCAGAAGGTGGCGCGAACGCCGACCGACGAGCGAGACGAATCGATGTTGTCGAGAGATCGATTGGGTATGGGAATGAATCAGCATTTTGAAAGGGTAACCCTTTAACAGTTATGGACGGCGAAAATTGGGGATGGATTTGTGGTAAATAGAAATCTGTTGGGTTGGTAATAGATACGACGCATTTAAAGACCCCAGATATCATCACTGACGTATCAAATTCTCCATGCGATGGGTGCGGAGAGTCAGAGGGTGATCGAGCAAAAGTCGTAGATTGTGACTTGACCATTGGACTGCTTGATTGAGGCCCACTGTTACGGAGATGTACAAAGCTTGGTGGAATGATGCGACGCTTCTGGCGGCTGTACAATTGTCCGTTTCCAACATGAACGACGGTATCTTCATCTTGAGCTTCAAAAACAGACCGTTTATGACGACGATGGTGATGATGAGCGTGCGAATGAGCTGTTTGGACTGGAGCAGAGCATCCAACACATGAGCTTTTCGCATTGGAACCAACTGGGACTGCTGGACTCGATCTTTCCCCATGTACATGATCGCCGCTATTACCATTTTGAGAGCAGTTTGGGTCAGTAACCGCCACTTCTACTTTTATGGCATAATTCCCACCAAATGGAAACCGGAATTTCGCTTCATATATCCCATCTTCGTGTTCTCGCTGTTCGTGAGCGACCGAATGGTCGTGAAAGTCCTCAAAATGCAGATGCCCTAGTACGTCCAAATTTTCAGAGATGATGACAATATGTGCGATTCTCTCATGAACCTTAACGATTTCGGACGGTGTAACGGGTTTATTGAGTCGCTTATTGACGATTGAGAATCTCAGCGATGACAGCCCCGATGTAGTGAATGGGTCAGAGGGCTGGAGGAGAGAAATTGAATAGTCAGCGGGGGACGGCGGCCGACAGGAGGAAGGGTTTGAAGTAGCAGAGGAGTGAAGGTGAGGAGCATGAGGCAATCCCAGAGTCGCTAGCGACAGTATGGCGAGTAAGTGGAGAACGGTGGCAATGCCTACTTTGGACATTGGTATCGTACGGTGACTTGGTTGCTCTTTAGCTGAGGGTGTCGGGAAATACGAATAGGGAACAAGGAATGCAGCTGTGGTTGACGGAAATCGATGGGAATTGTGGATGGCAGAGGATTTATATCATCAATTGTGGATTGTGGATGAGGAATGACGATGATGTGGTTTGAGCAAGAAAGTGCAAACGCGTTCTTTGTTCTATTTTTAGCTTGTTGTCGTCCCACTGCCAGAAATTCCCTTCATTCCATCCATTCATCAATCATCATTACACAAATGTCGATGCAGTGATTTCCCTCGATTAATCAGCCTACATTAGAAAGATAATTTTCCTTTCGATCAATTAACACTCAACACTCGTTTGGGCGATCCCTGGATTCAATTTGATAGCCTCAGAAAATCACACCATCGTCGCACAAAACTAAGCTTCGCGGATACAGTGATGAACTCCTTGCTGGATGAAATTCTTTTGTCCACCGGAGCATTCGCTCATGCTGCCATCATTCGTCGAAAAGATATGGTCCTAAAGGCCAAATCATCCCTTTTCCCTATTCCGAATGAGATCTCCAAAATTCCCAAATTATTTGAGCAACCATTGAACACTAGGGAGCAAGGATTCACATTGGGAGGGTTGCCATACAAGGCAGTTCGTGTAGATCAATGGAGTATCTATGCTAGAGTGGATAAGGATGGGCTCGAGTTGATGCGATATGAACAGAGAAAGAATAGCGACGCGATGACATCCGCGTTCCTGAACGAGAAGCATAGAGAAATGACAGGAGAGCCTACGATTGAAGGGATGATATCTTGCAGAACAGGCATGTTTTTTATTGTGGGATTTTATCAAAGCCATCCTGGGATTGCTGTAGAAGCGGCAGAAAAGCTGGCGGATTACTTTAGACAAAAGGGCAAATGAAAGTGTTCAAGTAAATTAGAAGACGGAAATACATATTTAGTTAAAGCAAGAATTATGTGAATATCTGTAAAAAAGGAATGAAAGATGGGAAATGATATCAAAAAGAACGGTAACTCTCTATTGCCAGGTTGATAACTTGATTCGCCCGTTGTCGGTGTCTTGCTTCCCTCCTTCCGCCGTTCCTCTTTATCCCTCGCATCATTCGCGCTACATCTTTGCTATCGACTTTATCTTCTCTTGGAGTCGGTATGTACTGCTATCTCCACTATGCATTTTCGTCCTCCGTCTAGCACAGCTCCCACTTTAGCGCCCTCGTGCCTCCACAGGTCGCTCAAGTAGGGAGATATTCAGCCGCTGTTGCACTCTTTTTAACATTCCTATGTCTCTCCCTCTATAAAGACTGACCAGAGTCCTCTAAGCTCGTTTGAACGAACCACAAATTGATACTAATTGCTTTATCCGACAATGTCGAATCCTGAAATCCACCAGCTCGTCAACGCCCCTATCACGGCACATGCTTTCAACAAAGACAGAACCAGTGAGTACTCCAATATTGTATTTCAACCTTTTCTATCTTCCTCCTTGTTTACTTCAATTGGCAATGGAAATGAAGAATTTCCGCACTAAAGTATTTGTGAGGCGTTGAGGCGATAAACAAAACTTGTCAAAATGTTGCTGGAAGACAAACTTATTAACTATCCTTGTCTGATTGCTTTTCTTTGCTCATTAGAGGTGGCTATCTGTCCCAATAACAATGAAGTTCAAATTTACGAAAAGCAAGGCAATGCTTGGGTATTGGGTTATGTTCTTGAAGAGGTACCGTATCCAACACACCGATATCCGTCTCAACTGTCCCCAGCATATTAAATACTGACGTGAATTTTTATAGCATGACAAACTTGTCACCTCCATCGACTGGGCACCCAATACCAATCGTATTGTCTCATGCTCACAAGATAGAAATGCTTATGTTTGGAGCTGGGATGCCGCCAGCTGTAAGCATACCTTGTTTTCGGTTGCTCCGCCGTTATTTATCATCTGACTTTTCGTTCTTAGCCACATGGAAGCCAACCCTTGTACTTCTTCGCATCAACCGTGCAGCAACTTATGTTCGTTGGTCACCAAGCGAAACGAAATTCGCCGTTTGTTCCGGTGCTAGATGTATCTCCATTTGTTACTTCGAAGAAGATAACGATTGGTGGGTCTCCAAGCATTTGAAAAAGCCAATCCGAAGTACCGTTTTGAGTTTGGACTGGCACACTAATGACATCTTGGTCGGCGTCGGTAGTGCTGATTGCAAGGTATCGTTTCTGTGTTACTGCTTCAATTAGGCACCGCTGGCCGTTGACAGTTGAATTTCGTTGTTTAGGCCAGAGTTTTGTCTGCTTATATTAAGGGCATTGACTCCAAGTAAGTTCTCTTCTCCTGTTGATCTGTCATATGTGTAGCCTGTTATAACAGCAGACATTAGGCCTCCTTCTAATCCGTGGGGTGACAAGCTTCCATTCAACACTATCTGCGGTGAATTTGCTTCTGAAACCGGTGGTTGGGTTCATGGTGTTGCATTCAGTCCGAACGGTGACTCTCTCGCTTGGGTTGGTACGTGCCGTTCACACCCGGAATTCTTCATTATCTAATGGTTTTTGTGCCTGTGAATTCCGCTTACGGTTTTGTCTCAATGTGACCATTTTTCCATTAACAGCTCACGATTCATCTTTGAACGTTTATTACCCCGCAACCCAAAACCTCGTCGTCGTGAAGACCAATATGCTTCCATTTACTTCCCTCCTTTGGCTTTCTGGTTCCTCCATCATCGCTGTGGGACACGATTGCTCGCCTGTTTTGTTCACTGGGGGCGAATCAGGCTGGTAAGTACACTTTGGTTCCTGCTTTGTTCTATTTGCCATTGAGTCGACTTATCGTGGTGTCTGACTGGTACCAATTTTATATTCTCAAACTTTATTAGGACCCTCCGTGGAAAAGTTGACGAATCCTCGGCCAAGTCTTCCACTGCTTCTTCCAATTCTGCCTTCGACAAGTTCCGTCAAATGGATTCAAAAGGCACTCAAAATGCTGACACTAATATCAGCTCTGTCCATCAAAATACCATTACGTATGTTTTTAATTCCAATATTTGACGGCTTTCTTCAGCTTCTTCGTTTCTTGGTTTCTGACTCTATCTTCTACTATCTCCTTCCTTTGATAGTTGTATCCGCACTTACCAAGGCCAACCCGGTAGCGTACAAAAATATTCTACCAGCGGTGTCGATGGAAAATTGGTCATCTGGGATGTAGCTAGTTTGGAAAAGACTTTTGCTGGCTTACGAATCCGTTAAGTGTGTCTTTAAGACAAATGTCTCAATAACTCCGTGATTAATAAAGTAGTGCGCTGAATTGCAGTAGGATGTTTTCTATGCGTTTGAATATATTTGTGGATGAAGAGAATATAAATAATATGATCGAATAAAAGGAGTTTACATTTCCACTTTTACCATCTTGTTATCGTCCGACGTCCTTTGCTACCGTCGTCGCGTTCGAAGTCTTAGCCGACAGGTGTCACTGATGGAATGATTTTCAATATCATCATAAATCTTTATTATTATACAACTGAATATAGAAACTTATAAACAAATATATATTCTTATATATCAATTAAACACATACGAAGGAATGCCACTATTTCACTCACACTTTGGTTCCGCCAAAGACCCAAGAAGAAGTCACCAACACAGCGGTCCACATAAACGCATAAATAAGAATTGAAATAAATACGATTTGTAAACATCAGCAAGGAAACAACAACAACAACAACACCAAGCAATACCGATGGTACCATCGAAACCTCTCATGTATCTATATGATCCTTTCGAACTCACTACTCTATCCCTGACAATACTCATTATTTACCTTTTCCTTCTCTCCTACCTGTCGTCATTTTTTTCCAATATTCACCATCTTTCAATTCATCGAAACTAGTTTGACTGCCTTGTTTCTCCACCAAGGGACTTCCAGCGTGCATTTGATGACTCAATGCAGATTTCTTTCTTAAACTGCTATTTCCTTTTACACTGCCGTTGCCATTAATTCGCAAGTTTTGTAAAACATGGTTACCGGCTGTACCACCTAATGTTCCGTTTGAGTTATATCCACCACTGGGGGAATTCAAACTACTATTCATTCCGGAGTTGCTGGTGACGGGGCTTATCATATTCATGGACGAAGAAGGGGAGATGTTGGCAACAGACATGCGGTAATTGTTATTCTTTGATGAGCCAGTGCTAATTGTTGGAGTGTTCAAAGATAGTGTAGATGGTGCACGACCAGACGACACTGAGGTAATTGTCGGCGTTGTATTTTCTACAGGTCGCTGTAGTCCCAGACGTTCGATTTCTTCGGCAAAGTTTTTGTAAAAGACTGAAGTTCGAGATGGCGAGCAGAATGCAACAAAATGGAGTTAGCATAAGGTTTTGCGAAAGAGGGATAGTAATTATAAGAGTGGGGAAAAAATACATACAGTTCACAATTGTTTCGTGCAGCGGTCTCATTTGTGCTGGAGCGATACGATTATGGATTTCAATACATCGATGGATGATAATGACCTAAATCGATCCGAACAGTGTGAATATTATACTTAACAAAGGACAAAAAAATGATGGACGAAAGAAACCATACCTGTTCATCAATCGAGTCTTCCAATTTCTGAACCAATATTCCCTGCTCTTCACTCTGCTTTCTGAAATCAGACTTGATAAAAGCTTTCTTATACATGGGTACACCACCATTCACAGGAGCGTCAACGGCACCATTCAAACTCATACTCAACGGATTGCAATTAACTTCACCGGGTTGCTTATAAACACCATATTTCTTTTCCAGCTGCAGTAACTCTTGATTCTTTTGAGTCATTGCCTGAACTGCGTTTTCAATTGGAGAAAATTCTACGGTACGAACAGAAATGACCTCAGATCGAGTAAGACAATGTGGGAACATTTCTTCCGTAGTATAGTATGTCTTCTCAGTCCATAGATCCAAGAACTCGTTATCGGACTTTTGGCCTTTCCTGAATGGACGAGTAAAGCTGAAAGTATTGATATTGTTGAATTCATAGTATTGACGGATCGGCTCCGCAACGAGATCACCTTTGGCAAAAATAGCTTGATTCTTATCGGGTTCGGCGGCGACTTTAGTGATTTGCAGGTATCGTCCGTTCGAATTTAGAATGTCATCTTTTGGTGGCACATTGGATTTCAGCAAAGTGGAGTCTGGATGTTTGTTTTGAATACGCTCACAGAATGGTCCAATTTTTTCCCATTCTAAACCACGATAGATGAATTGCTTATTTCGAACAGTGGTCGGAAAGCCTTTACCGTAATAACCGACTCGAAAGTATTCACTGTAATATCGCTCCTGTGTACGGATTGAATTGCACAGTGTTGCCTGCCGTTTAAGGATCTCCGATAATTTCTGGTAATCGTATATCATCGTCTCGTACTGGGCGGCCAGTTCTTTGCAGAGCATGATGGCGCTTTCCCAGCATTTACCTTCATCAAAGTATTCCAAGATTCTGTAATAAAGCTCTTCTTTCCTCTCAAATTCGGTCTGTGACTTTTCAAAACCAACTTCTTCGTTTGCATCTAATATATTATCTGTCGACCACTGTAGGAGATCTGCGTGAAGTTTCAACGTTGCTCCTGCTTCTGTATAGTTACTACTCTTCAGCTGCATCATGGCTAAATGGTGTACATATTTGATGTAAATATCGGTTCTTCCAATGCTCTTCATGAAATTGGCGAGTCTGAAAATAGCAGCTCTTCGTTCCTCTTCAAATTCTTCGCCGGGGGGAAGATTGCGGACGCGAAGGAGAAGTATCAAGAATTGATCAACAGACAGGAAGAATTCGCGACATTGCCGACGAAGCTCTGGTACGACATTACGAGTTCGAAGAAGTCGTGATGTGATAAATCCAAAATTGCGTCTGAAAACATCATCTCCTTTACATTCGGTTAAGACCAATCTATCGATATGCTCCAGCACATCTCTTTCAAGCCGTTTGATGGATTTGCAGAAAGCATACTCTCTTTTAATCATACTGAACAAGATGTCGAGTGCGGATTCGCGAATTTGTGGGTTTGAAGAAATAGTCAATTCGATTACACGACCAATCAAGAATGGGATTAATCGTAACTGATAATCATGGACGACTTGACCATCCGGAGTCCTTCCAATAACAGACCACAAGGTCTTTAAAAGTTGACTGCCGTCGGCAAGAATATCAATTTCTAATTTAGATACAGCCCGCCACTTTTGAGCCGTATAAAACTCCACTTGAAGATGCGGACTGCTTAACAACGTCAAAACCATATAGAAAAATTGCGTCCACAAATCTTGATCAAATGCTTGGCCCGGCTCTGGTACATATTCGTTTTTCATGACTAAGGCGACACCCTTGAATACCTTCAAGGCCGTTTTATGAATGATAATGTTAAGATTGACCCATCCTTGAGGGTAAGCGTCACCCTGAAGAACGGAGGCGAGGGCTGAGAATATTTGCTTCAAAAAACCAGAGGTACCATCTCTTCCTCTCTTGTTGTATACGTTGTAGAAGAACCGACCAATATTAGATTCTGAGAGAAGATGGAAGATTGCGAGCATAGTGGACGCTAATTTGGCGGCTGTGCTGTTTCCTGATGAGTGACCCGTTTGTGGAGGCAGTATAATTGATGGTGTAGTTGGTGTGCTAGGTGTTTGAGGCATCGATAGGATCGACGTAGTGTGATTAGGACTAGGTAAATTCGAGACCGAAGCGTTAATCGTTGACTGTGTAGGCGCAAATGAAGGAACGGATTGTTGGATAGGAGAAGCGCCGGTCAAAGCAGGCGGCAAC
This sequence comes from Paraphysoderma sedebokerense, assembly GCA_025602915.1. Lineage (NCBI taxonomy): Eukaryota > Fungi > Blastocladiomycota > Physodermatomycetes > Physodermatales > Physodermataceae > Paraphysoderma > Paraphysoderma sedebokerense. The sequence continues at coordinate 126,733 of JAHLJZ010000040.1, read as the reverse complement.
GGGACACCACTTGCAGAACTTGGACTGTTGATGGTGATATGTGTTTGTGACATACTCTGGAACATTGAAACTCGGGTACCGCTACTTTCACTTGACATAACAGCGTCTTTATACGCCTCCATTAAATTTGGCAAGAGTTCCGTCACACTCATTAGTGTGTCCATATCTGACGCAAGTCCTTCCTGACTTCCAATTTCGGTACCATTGCCAATCAACGTTTGAATTTTGTTCAACAATTCCGCCAAAATAGAAATGCAGAGTTTGAAAATTTCTTGGCGCAAACTTTGATCAACGCTTGGTTCCCAGAAAGCGATATGGTCTTTAATCCATCGTACAGTGGCTTGAGTTAATTTGCAGCGAGATTCTGAGGCATCAAATACCGAGCCTTTGATCAAGGATTGAATAAATTGAAGTTTGTAATGAATCACCGTTCCCTTTTTAGAAGCGAGGGAATCTGTAAATGAGATGATAATGTCCGCTATTTCAACGCTGGAAAAGCATTTGGACAAAACAGGTACAATGTTGGCAAAATGTTGAAATGCCATTGTTTGTACCGCGATGAGTGCATCTTGAGTTACGTCGGCCATCATATGATTAATCGTTTGAAATAATTCTTTGAGATCGTCTTTGAATTTTAATTCCTTTGCATCGTCAATTTGTCCAACATTTTTCTCTTCTTGCCGTTGCAGATCTCGTGCTTTAATAATAATCTTCATCGTAAATTCAAATACTTTGATTGCTGTTCTTAAATCTTTGATTAAAATTGGATTGCTGAAATCTGACAAGAGATGCTTCATAGATTTAATCAGATGCGGACCAGAGTTGGCAGCCGAGAATTTGTTTGCAATGTAATCAACGAGGACCGGTTTGAAAGAATGATAGCGGCGATCCAACACAAGATTAAAGATGTGAAGAAGATCGGCAAAGATAAGGTCGCTAAGTTCCTTCGTCTGATTTTTGGGGGAATTGAGAATGCCGAACAATGCATCGAGAATGGGTTTAACGAATTTTAATAGTTCCGACTCGGCGATCAATCTTATATCTTTGAGAATCGATGGCATATCGTTATATGTTGACTGAAGTGATCGTTTCCAATTTAGAACTTTCATGAGAGATAGATTCTGGGTAAACTTTGTCGACGTAAGCTGAGTACTAATCAAGAAGGTATCTTTGGCCGGAACTAGTTTGGCTGTGGGATCCATCATACCGTTGAGAGGAGTGGTATTCGCCGATGCTACGCCGGAGAGGAAAAGATAGATGTTTCCAGTAAGGTGTTTCTTCTCATACTTATAAAGAGTAATTTGCTGCGGACCGTCCGAAACCACAGCCCCATTTTGCCGTATAAGGGGTAATATTCCCCATGAGAACGTCTTTTCTGCCTTGTCTTCAGCTCCAGACGAACAGTGACGGAACTGAAAGAAAATATGACCTTTTTCAAAAACTTCCGCTGGCATCTCCACTCTGAAAGTTTCATGCCATTTTGGAGTTGAATTATGGTAAAAGATGTAACTCTCGTATTCTGTGCATGGAGGCAGTCCGATACCTTTGGAAATGGCCCTCGCCAATGTCTCTCCACTTTCGGATCTGGCTTCGCAAACAACTTCAATATTTTTACCTGATGTTTTGTGAAATTCGCCGGATACGAGAGTGATATAGAAATGATGTCGGTCTTCGTGAGGATTCAACACTTCCGAAAAACCCATACGAGGAGTACAATGAACGTCTTTGATGAGAGAGGGATTATCCTTCGTCACTTTGTCTAAGTCGCCTTGTAGTGCCCTCAGAGAAACGTATATTGTGTCACCTTTAGAGGTAGTATCGTACCCTCCAGTCTTTTCAATCATAACCTCATGCATTGTACCGAAGTTCGGTTCGTTGAAAGGAGGGAAGACACGCATCTGAAAGCCATTCGTGGGTTGAGTTTCCTTTCCTTGGAGGATATCTCTACATTCCAACACAGCAACTCCGACTGGCCGTCTGTAAGAATTTGATGTTGAATCTTTGTCTGTCAATCCACCGACTTTGACAACTTTACACACGAAGAAGAGATCATGGCTCAAATCCCGAGAAGTAAGGTCAAGAAACAATGTTCGGTTGTTTGACGGCTTCGGATCTTTCGGGGTACCATCTGATTTAACCAATATTACGAAATCTTCAGTTACAAATCGTCTTTCGGTTTGACTATACAACGAGAATCGTAGTTCGGCAGAATCGTTTTGAGAGATGCTGATACCGGCACTCCTTAATTCAAAAAATATCTGATGCTGTCTCGCTAATATTTCTGAGGCTATTCCGCCTGCATTCAAGTTGGTGCTGGAGGCGGAGACAGTTTCTTCGGGACTAGTGTTGTTGCTCGTATGCATATTATGAATACTAATCATAGTATGGCCATGATCATCAATAATCGCTCCACTAGTGGTATCTCTAAGAATATGATCGAGACTTTGTAGTTGGTTGCCAATGTGAATTCGGTTTGAAATATCTTTACGTAGCTTTGTCGACGCTTCCGTACCGAGGGATCCTACCAAAAGTTGCCGGCGAGCACGAAATAAGAATGTGACGTGTTTTTTAATATGTGCGTATTGAGTATATGACTGTTTTTTCAGACATTCTTTCAAATTGTGGCACCAATCCCTCAATACGGCGGAGATTTCGTCGATTAGCGGATCTTGCGCGCCAGCATGGGTGTCTAGAGCTGGAAATTCAGGCTCCGGAAGAGGGACAGAACTAGGATCGAAATCTGCAGCCACATATGACTCTTCTAATCTGTCTCCTTCCTGGACGATGGGGCTGAACATTCCCAGGTTTTCGATAGACTCTGTGGGGGAATCTGAACTATTGAAGTCTATCGTTTTACCGTCAACATCCAATTTAGTTAACACCGGCCCTCTCTTTCTTTCAGATAGTAACGATGAGATTGCAAGGGGAGGGTTCATAAGTTCGGACGCAGATGGTCTGGCATTTTCACTTGCTGTAGGGCGCCTCGATAAGGTAGTTCGGAGATTACGCTTCACTTGAACGAATGATTTCGGGAAAATTCCGAGACGAGGGGGACAGTGAACATCGGTTGGAGAAAATGCGTAGCCCCTATACCAGCCACCTTGCTCCTCCAAAATTTGAATTATGTCGCCTAAACCGAGCGACAGCTGTTGTTGCAAGACATCTGGGTGAACGTTGCTGGCACCATTTTCAATGGAATTTGCTGTCGCTGGAGTGAAATGGTAAATAGCGATGCCGTAGGTTCCGGCTGGAAGCGGATTCCAGGAGCTGTGCCGAGTCAAAGTCATGCTCTATAACAGTCATAATATTAGTGCAAATAGCGGGGCAGCATTCGAATGATACTCGCAATGGCTGAATACGGTAGACGAACGCAAAATCACTGAAATGCTTACCAGCTGGCCTATATTATATCTAAACACAGGAAGTCAGCTATCAATTGCAATGAGAACGGTCAGAAAAAAAACTCTGAGATTGCAAAGCATACCTCTCTAAGTAACTAATGATAGTCAACTAGTCGTATCAAAGTGATAACGCGAAGTCTATGTTCGCTAATATATTGTGCGATGCAATCCCAACTGATGATGATAATTGTTGATGTGGATTGAATTTATTCTGCAGACGTAAATGCACGAATGAGTGGCAGAAGTTAGAAAAAGGATGGTTTCTTTCATACAGTGTCGTAGTGTTGGAGACATTTCCAACTCACCGTGCGCGTTTTGACACTTTCAAATCTTCAGCGATATGTGCTTCGCAGTTCGCACTTCGCGACTCAGAATTCAGATTAAAGATAAATCAGAGCCATCGTTTAGGCAAACATTTTGATTTATTTTATATTGATAATCAGTCAATAAATGTATTACACTTCAAAAGCCAGAAGCAATATTCCAAATGTTTCATCGACAACCGGGCCCCTCCAATGAAATATCCCCATCAATCAATCTATATCCAGTCGCCAACTTATATCACGGGTCAGTTCTAACGAGTCGGACTTGGGAGTGTTGTATGATATCTCTCGTTAGGGTCTGTAAACCCAAGGCAATCCGGAACAGTGCCTAACACCAATCCTTGTCTACTGCAATAATCCGCGACATCTCCAGCCATTTGTGTGCTCAGGAGATGGATGTCATGTTGAAGTGAAATCCAAGAATTGGATCTTACGGAAGCGGCAGTAATATTACCAGTATAAACAGAAAAGCTTGCTTCGCGATTGGTAGGGTGATTCCAGTCGTAAGTGTCTGCAAACATCGTTAAGTCAACCTTTATGAAGATAGATTTGCATCCAAATATCATAAAAACATACCCAAGTTCCAGTAAATCATCCTAAATAATTGTTTCAAGGTTAGATTAGTACAATAGACAAGTAATTAACTCGATAAAATGCCTACTTGTAACCTAATCTCTGGATTTCACGCGCTCCCTCGGCAGTAATTGATCCTGAAGAAATAAAAGACTTTAACAGATGCGATGATAATGGTGTAATGTTTTTCGTCCAAATTACCATATGGACAACGCATATACTTTGGGGCTACACCGATTGCCCGGAACATCGCCGCTTCCGTTCGAGTAAGCTCATCCCGAATTTGGGCGAGTGTCATTCTCCCGAGATCAGAGTCTATATTTTTAATGTTAATAACGTTTAATCGCATGTGCTATTTCCTCAATGGCACGACATACGGGTGAAAGTGTGAGATGCAATATGGTGACCTAAACTCGAAGGTTAATAACAAGCGAGAATATGGAAGTGCAGAAATGCATAAAATCACCATCGTCATAAGCTCTTCTTACGGTTGCTGGATACTGATCCATGAGACTGCCCAACCAAAAGAAAGTTGTCTTCACGTTACGGGTTCGGAGCGCATCCTACAGTTCAATGCAATCGATCAGGTCAGACTAGTCTACCGTGAGTTATGATAAGAAAAAAACGAACCAAAACGTTAGGAGTATATGGAGATGGGCCATCGTCCTGCGAATAGTATGAGGGGGAATTAGTTATCTATGATGGTCGAACGTCATCTGTAATGTGTTTTGTGTGGAATACCACAAGAATGGATTATTCGTACATAAGTAATTGAAATTGATCCAATGAAAGCGCAAGACATATATTGATTATAAATATCCATAATAGGCGTCATTCTAGTAAGGCTACTGAATCCACCGGGGGGTGGAGTTGCAGTCGGTGAAGGGGAAGATTGCGTCGGAGATGCCTCGTTGCTCGGATTTGTACTTTGACTAGGATCAACTGGCTTTGCATTTTCGTCGAGGAATACCTTAGGTAAAGGCAAACATGGTCCAGATTGACAGCCTTTTCCACAGAAGTCGGATCCTTTCCCGCATTCACCGAGAGCTGAACAACATTCCTTCGCAGCACAAAGAGCACCACGACTCTGGCGACCACAGGGAGTGGAGAGGACAAAGGGGATGACGGCGAGAAGAAAGAGGATTCGGACGTAAACCGGAGCCATGACGAAGAGCGGGGATGAAGCGAGGGGGTGGAGTTGTATCCTGGAGGTGGGGGAACAAATTATCCACTCTGAGTTCCCTCCGACTCTCACGCTCGGAAGAGTGCATGCCTCGGACGCGTTCAGATCACAACCATCGGATTTGAAATAGGAATTGCATATATAGGTCTAAAGGGCACGGCGGGACGTCGATCTTTTTTTGTCGATATATTTCAGGAAAACAATTTGAATATCGTTGTGAACATATGAGCGGAGGCCCACCCTTATTCCGAGAATGGTTCGACAATTGTAGTTGAGCATCACCCCTGATCAGTGGACAAAATAATCCGTTTTTAATATTAGCCTCGAATTACTCTTTTGACATGTATTGTCCTCAAAATATAATCATCTTCAGTTTAGCATTTCCCCATACACCTATTCAAACGTCATGTTCGAATGATTAATATATGCTTGACTTGACGACGACTATGTGAATTATGTGACATGTAATATGACATTGTTCTCCTTCTTCCGTAGGATCTTGCCCCTTGAAACGAGTAACAACTGCAAAAGTCAATGAAAGCAATCTTCAGCAAGTTTGCTGCAAACCGACATGTGGTAATTAAACACTGTGTTAGGAAAAGAACAGACATTAAGAAGACGACAAATGAGCTAATCACTATTATTGCCAATCCTCGATAGATGCCACGATAAAACTTCACGAGGTCTTATGAAATTTATTCTTAACTCATGATCCTAAAGAGCACTTAAAGATTCTCTACGCTATCAAGTCCCCTTGATATCAGTTACAGATATCGCCCAAAATAAGCTCTGAGTCTATCCCCCCTTTCCTTTTCCTCCGTTTCAGCCTTTTCAATATCGTGCCTGCTCAGTCTCCCCGGAACAGGTTTAGTCTATGAAAATGATAGATGAATGATCAGACATGCAATTCGCAATCCCGATCCCAAATACATTCCGAACCTTTTTCTGCCTCGCTTTTTCAATTTCTTCATGAGAATGTGTTATTTTTCGTTTGTTCCTGCCTTCTTTTGAACCTAAGCCACCGCGATCCAACTATTACAGAGTCAATCAAGATTCCTGTGAGAAAGACGAATAGAGAGATAGAGTCGATCTATGAATTTCAGATGCTGCTTTACCTTGAAAGTGGTAGGGACTGGCTGAGTTCTTCCTTCTTCACTTGGTCCCAGTCCAGTGTAATCCCAGCCGGCCCTTTGCATAATCTGAAAGCCTTTCTAATATACAAACTACAGTTAGTTCTACATCCCGAGAGATGGTGGAGTGCTGAACGCAACCAACATTGTCCTTTCCCAATCCAAACACAGGCAGTTTCTTCAATTCGGAGCTCTCTCCCTTTCGATTAAGTTGGTGTGGAATCGAAGCAATGTGATCAGGGATATTGGACTCCGTGAAAGTAACCTGAAATGTAAGTCAGATAAAGATGCTATGAACGAGGTTTGAATGCAGTCAAACTCATACATCGCAGTCCGGACATAAGATTACATATTCGCCTTCTACCTTATCCCTGCAGGCATTATCAACAATGTCTTTTGACGTCGACCGTGACTTTGAGGACTCATTACCGACATTCAATCCAACAGTTTCCCGGTAAAATGCAGAAACATCTTCTCCTGTCACTTTCTCTCTAGTAATGGCGTCCCCATCATTTATTCTCCACTCAGAAGATGATAATGTCGATGATGATTTCACAAAAACAATTGGATTCTTGTATAGTGATGATGAATATGCTTGATCGTAAATTTCACCGGAGCTCTTTGAAGTTGTCGAGTTAGAACCATCCGACGGCTCAGTCATGTCAGAAGTGTGGAATTAACAAAGGACGGACAAGTTTGACTACGTCCACAGCATAGATTCGACCAATTTAATAGACAGTGGATTAATGTATAAAAACCACAGTAGTGTGGAAAGCACAGAAGTTACCGAGCATAACTAGTCAGGGAGTGCGTTTGAATTGACGCTGAGAGCGGAATTGTCCCTTGGGTCCTTGGGCGAGCGCACCTCAGAGTTTGAGGAGATAAACTCGCATTTCGCTTCTTTCAAAGCAACCATCACATACGCTCATATTTGCCCTCATTCAGCTCAGGATCATACATATCGATTTTACCACATAATACACATTGGTTTTGCCAAGCTTTGTTTATGCCTGCTGCGACAGGATCTATTAGAGAATGTCCACAGTGTAACAACTGTGAGTATATATTTTGCAGTCAAGTCACTTATTGCACCGGTAATAATGTTGGCAAACCTTAAATCTCAGTATAGCTATACTCAAAATTAGCAGATGTTGGACGAAACTTCGATCACAAACGCATTCGCGATACATATCAAACGTATTTACTACCGCCACTACACAGCAATACTAGATGCTACCGATGACCATATTCAATCAACAAAACTCTTATGCAATGCACTTAATTTTGCGTTGGAGAAGTCTATCCCATCAGTTATCTGCCCCGCAGCAGAAGTTAACGATTTGACCCGTCCTAATGCTACTCCGACGTTGACATCATCCAAGCGGCCATCCCAGTATTCTCTCTATCTTTTCTATCTTGACGTACTGCCGCCTGTTGAAAACGATCATATATTCAATGCATTAGAAGAAAGAGACACCGGTGATTTCTCTTTACTTGATGGTATAGACAATCATCATGCCTTGTACGAATTGTTTGTGCAGGCATTCAGCAGTCTCATGCATCGAGATTTATTCACAAAAGGCTGGATAGATATAGGAAAAGAAGTGATCAAGCCTTCGCTAAAAAATTCAATAACAAATCCGCCCTCGATTACTCTTCAATTGAATCCTTATCTTTCCCCTTACAACCTCATCCTCCAGCCACTATTCATGAAATCCCAATATCAGCAGCTATCAATCGAGCATTTAGAACTTTTGAACACTGCAATAACGCAACTAGTCTTTTCGCTTGAAAACATTACATCGCTCAGTTCTCTCTTTCCAGAAGTTGTGTTAGCGCCGTTCGGGCTCAAGGGTTATTTGCTTCCCCATTCGAATTTCAAACACCCGCCGTGTGTAATCGAAGCTCAACTCAAGCAGTATACGAAATGTTTTTTGCCCGCGGACTCTGAGATAATGGAATTCAACGGCTCCAAAGCTTCATCCCACGACACAGTTAAGGTTTTGGTGTTGCCTGGTACATCAACAATTGCACACGTCCGCCATCCTTTCCTTCATTTCCTCATTCGACTACCTACGATATTAAGTTATCCCCGATCGCTAGTTCTTATTCATCAAAATTTTCCTTCATTTTCAAATGCTTCAAAGGATTGTCGAAGCTTTGGTGAATCCCAACCTACGTGCATCAAGTCGTTAGCGCATTGTGTCATCGGAAGTACTCGCAACCCCATCCCTTCTTCACTTTTAAAAGTTCCCTCTACTCCGTCCATCAACAACGTTCCGAGACAAACCCCGTTAGTCGAAGTGTCCGCAGCTGCCCCTTTAGAGTCAGCGCAAGTTTCATTCCAGAAACCTCACTTGGATTCCAATCAAACTCTTCGACAACCGAGGAAACGCGTTTCCAGCGGGCTGGCAACATCAACGATTCCCGAGAAGTCGCTAGCTCTAACAGATTCGAGCTTGAGTACTGACAGGAAAGAATCACCTCAATTCGAGTCTGTGGCGTCTACCGAAGTTGTCGCGGCACCAATTAAAAGCCCTATGGATACACATAAGGTGTTGATTCCGAGTCCAGAAGACAAGGTGGAGAGTCTAGAATCAGATGGTCGGTCTGAACCGGCCCTAATCAGTTCGTCGTTAGATAACTTTGGGGTGGATGTCGGGTTATTTGATACAGACACAAATATGATCGGAGCAAGTTTTGATGATATTGATATGAATTTGGATATGGATATGCAGTTTGATATGGACTTGAAAGTTACGGATGATGATTGGAATTTCTTTGACGATAAGAAGAAGGCAGAGAATGAGCTTCGCCTAGCTTCCGTATGTATGCCTCTTTCTGCTTCGTATCTTAAAACGATTATTAACAGCTTCATTAGCACAACATTCCTCGTTCCGCTCCTGCACAGGTTTTGGACCCGCTAGAGGCATTAATGGATACAACTATACCTCAGTTTTCTCAGTCTGAGTTATCAGAGTCAGTGTTGTCGACTCAAGATGCTTGTCCTGAAACTGTGAAATCGTCCTCTCCGCTTGATGAGAATCCACTAGCAACTGTAGAGATTGCCAAGGCAGGAGCAACCCATGTTACGGAGAGCCAGCCGGTGGATCTGGATGATTCAAACTTCGACACGGATCCTTATGCGGCAATTATTCCGTCACCCTTCGTCCCTCTTGATGCTAGCACAAGAACAGATATTTTTGGGCTTCCCTCTCCTCCTTACAACGATTCTCCCTATGGGACGGACTCCAGTGGCTCCGGTAAAATCGTCGCACATCTCAGCATTATCACTCTACCTCCTAAGTATTGCAAGGGAAACAAATTCGAGTATCTCTTTGATCCACATCATCTATTGGGCTTTCAGGCGAACAATGAAAATCATCATGCGAAAACCGATGGTGTCGTAAATTGGGTTGAAGCAAACGATTACGGTCCTAATGCAACACCGAAAGTTCAGCAAAGGAGTACAGCCAAGCGAGAGCCGTTGAGCTCAATCTGTACATCAAATCAGAAGTCCAAAAAAGTGAAATTGAAAGATTCATCTGAGAATTTTACTAATACTTGGGACGTTGTAGTGAAGGAACAGTCAGAGTGGAAGGCGCCGAAAGAATGGAATGGGAGATGGCAAAGCCCTTGGGGTGATATTTTGCCTCCGGGTGAAAAGACTTGTATGGTGGCGTCCCCTGATTCGAGCGACGAATCTAGCCCGGAAACCTCTGAATTATCAAGTATGGACCTTGAACCCATTCAAGGCCATACAACCAAAGAATCTTCAGGTCTAACGGAAGTCGACATAGCTGTTGATGGGACAACAGTGAAGTTGCGGTTTATTCATGGTGTGATGGAGACAATTGAGCTCCTAGAATCACAAGAAGTTAAGAAGATAGGTTCAGAACAAGTCGTGGCTGCTTCAGAGAGATCTATCAAAGCTGTTGAAGTAGGAACCATGCCAGAAAAGCTGGAAAGGACAGACATGGAGCTTGTTACCGTTCAACCTATTATTCTTCCAACTCTTTCCGATGATACCGGCAGTTTATCGAGCGACCACACCTCTCAAGGAATGACTTTCGTTACAAGACAAAATCGAAGGAAGGATCGCCATCTACCGACTCTGGTCGTCAGTCTCTTCTATCACACTAGCCTGACGACTCTTCTTGCTCTTTCACACTTGCGGAAGTCACCTCATAGCTTATCAATGCATGGTATATACAAATGTTCTAGTCAAAATCTGCTATGGCTCATGCTAATTATTGCCCAATTGTACAGGTACTTTAAGCCGATCATTCAACCAGTTGTCTTACAGCGGGTTGTTTCATTTACTTGAACACTTCCGACAGATTCTCAATGGCACAAACGCATTTGACGATACTGCCAATGCAGGCGCCTTCCAATTAAAAGGACCTCTGAGTGTTGGTGGACTCTACGAGACTACAGGTTAGCCGTCGTATGTTTCGGACACACTTTTACTTGTACTGACATTAAAATTAGATTCCGAGAAATCATTGGCTCGTTTCGGTAAATTTCAGATACGGAAAAAGAAGACTACAGACCCTATCGTTGAACAACTGCCTCACTACCCAGATATCACGGTCGCATATACAAATATCTCGAACAAAGACATGGTTGATGAAATTTCGGGAACATTAAGTATATCATCTCTCGTGATACCATTCTGGGAAAAATTAGGGTTGGAACCAATAAGCGGGAAAAAGGCTGTAAAATATCTAGCCATTGCGCCTAGTGCGAAATTAGATGAGAAAGAGTCGTTGGGATATTTGGAAGATTTTTTGGTCGACATCGGTGCAATCTACGAGTCATGCAACTTAGGATCACATAGGCCTCTTTTTATGTCACCTACTCAAACGTCGCGATACGGTTCGCCTCGTACTTTAGGCGGATTATCGTCTTCAACTTTATCGCATTCCGCAACTAGTCTGCATCTGAGTCTATCAAATGCCTCTCAACCCGTGGGAATGCATCGGTCGTTACCCCGTGTTGAGGCCAAAAATATCGTTGATATGGGGCCTCTCGGACACGAAGAGACCGAGGATATTGCGGCTCTGATGGCGAAATTTCTTTCTCAGCTGCGAGTTTCATTCGGCATCGTTCGTTCTAAGCTTGAGGAATCAGGGTTAGGCGGCGTCCCGCCGGAGAAGGGTCAGATTATTGAAGAAAACGACGATAATAAAGTTGTTGTCGTTTATGTCACCATACCGTTCGATGATTGGCTAAGCGGAGGAAAAACTATCCCTGGATTGAAGGATTCGGGCTTGTCGTACACTGATATTTGGCAACTATGGTACGAGGAAGTTGTGAAAATGTGCAAACCAGGATGCGTCTATCTGAAGGTAGCCCGCCTGATCGAACTGAGTAATTATAATCATACAATGCTAATGGCTGATTACTTCTAGATAATACCGATGGGCGATATTTTAACACAAACCCGTAAATATTTGGCGTCACTCATTAAATCTCATGCCTTTGATGTCTACGATTGCATAAGGTTTAGTCCCTCTTCCCCTTCTTCAGTGTCAACGGTGAGTTCCAGTGGTTGTCGAAAGCTTTGTCTTCAAAGGCTAATGCTAGTTATTTGATAAGAACAAGGCTTTGTATTCTCCGGCTTTCTCTCTTGTCCGTCCACCACCCACAAAGATAGATTATTCCTTAAAAACCTCTCTTTCGCCATTGGAATCTGTCTATGCCGAAGAAGTAGAGCTCCACGTCGCGTTTAAAGTCTGCGACAATGAGTTGATTATGATTTTCACTGATGACAAAAGAGAGCTATGGGAATGCTTCGCTGAGACTCTCAAGGAAAATCAAAAAGTCGGCGGTGAGATTGAGGTAGTGCTCGAGAAAGCAGTATCGCTCATGAAGAAATTCCGTATTGGGTATCGATGGAAATTAATCATTGCCGTGACGGAGCCGATAACTTCTTCGGTCATCAAAGGTTTGAGATTTGTTTTTCTTTGCTATTGAGGAATTACAAAACTAACGATGTATTAGAATACGATCATACCCTGTTCAATTCGTTTTCAGTGAACTATCCATTATTTTATAGTGTCTCGTTGATTCTTCTCTCTGTCCATAGCCCATTTACCATGTTGCCCATTTCTCCCGCTATAACCACCTCCGATACTTGTCATAAGTTGTCTTATCACTGCTTCGTTCTTCAACATAAGATGAGCATCTCAGATATATCACCACTGTCCGTCGCATATGTCACCACGACTAGAACTGATGCCTCGCGCTTTTCATCACCGGGCCCAACGCTGCAATTATCATTGCTTTGTCACTTCACATTAGACGGAGATAATAATATGTCACCGAATACACCCAATACGCCAGCCGCCTCAACTCCAGCGTCGGGGACCTCGACGAATTTACCTTCATCCCAATATAACAGTTTAATAAAAAAGTTGGTTAAATCCATATGGGGTTTAAGTACGATTGGACTTGGAGTGGAAGATCTATTGAAACAAATCGACGGAGAGAGCGATACTCCGGTAACATCTGAGTTGGAAGATAGTAATCGAATGATGCCAGCCCATATTAGATGTTTGGATTGCCTAGAGCTTATTTTGATGAATTCATAGTTTTGTAAATATTCTATTCAATACTACAAGTATTCTAATTATTATAAATCGCCACATCTTTGATAAGATCATGTGTTCTCTTCTTGGTCCAAACGACAGTTTGTAAGGAATTCAATACCAGTTTCAATCTTGCACTTCAACTCATAGTCAAAGAACGATTTCCCGATTACTTCCTTTCTATTGGCACTTTAGTTTCCCCAGACGGTGGGATTGTAAACCCCACTCCAACATGCCTGTAAATAAAAGGTATGTTTTGGTTGAAGGCCTGCACTCTAATCCTGAGTGATAATGAAAGCATCGTTTTCCAGGACTGCGGATGGAATCGGATACGAGAGGGAAACTAAGCAAGCAAAGATAGCTCATAGTAGTACACCAACATCGTCGTCACATTGGTATGATTACTTAAAAGCTACTTCTGCACTGCACGCCTCTGTCCTAACCTCGAATCAAAGGTCCAACGCCTTGCGCGAATACATCGAAACTCCAGAGAAATTCCCTCCATCGATCATGTTTTCATACGACAAAGATACTGTCATAATTCATGACAAATATCCGAAAGCCAAAGTCCATCTTCTATTGATGCCCAGGCGAGCTGTCAGCAGTGTTGAGGTATTGGATTCAAGCGATGAGGATGATAAGAAGTTTATTGACGTGCTGACTGAAAAATGTGAATCGGTTTCAAAAGAGTACGATGTAATTATTCGAATCCCATTCAATATTCAATTAGATTGAAATGCTCTTTGTAGGCTCGAGGTAAAGTACCCAAAACTCAGATTCAAGTGCGGAGTTCATGCCATACCAAGTATGACGAATGTAAGTTACAACTGCAATCAGAACTATCAACCAGTAGTGAGACATTTTGAAAATAACCATCAGATTCGATCTAGCTTCACGTCCATATTATAAGTCAAGATTTTGCGTCTGACTGCCTGAAGAACAAAAAACATTGGAATTCGTTTACGACCGATTTTTTCGTACCTTGGAAGAACTGCGCGGAGATGTTCAAAGCACAGGGCCGCATAAGGGTACGTTAATTGCTTCATGGCTTATGACATTATTAAAGTTCTGATTTAATACCATGTTAGTTTGACAAACGATTCTACGAGAGTCTGCTTAAAGAGCCGTTAAAATGTAATCAATGCAACGAGCATCCCAAAAACATGCCAACTCTGAAGAAACATCTTCTAACTCATATGTAAAATTAGTATATGTACAGAATAAATTTACATTATCTCGATTTAAGATTTTGTTTCTTTAGGTTTTTTTATCTAGGCTCAGTATCGAAATCACATCGTTTAAGTTACTCAATTCCTTTCCCACATTTCTCTCTACAGCGGCCCACAATGTTTTCCTCTCAGCACGTTCATTTGTTCGGAGCAGTAATTCTTCCATTTTACCACCCAGTTTTAGGTGCATCCGCTCAAACTCTATTCTTGATTTTCGCTCAACATCATGGCGCCTACGCAAATCACCCATACTCATTTCAATCACACTTCGGCACGTAGTTTCTTCCAATAATGTGTTTTGAGTTGTTTTCAATGTTTGTTGAAGCCCTCGATGGGATATTTTCAGGTTGTTGTGGTCAGCTTGCAATTTTTGTAGCTGATTTTCCAACGCTGCCAACTTCTCGTTCAGTTGTTGAATAGAGGAATCTTTTTGATTAATTGCAGTCTTGTGTCGTAACTCCGTCTGAACTCTGGATTCTTTGAGTTCTTCGATTTGATTATTCAAACGCGACATGGTATCACTTAGGGTCACTGTCCTTGCGACTAAAGTGGATTTGTCCTCTTGTAAAGCGATTTTTTCTGATTGTAAATCGGAAATGATTAGTTCCAGGCGTCGAATGTCATTTTGTAGACTTGAGATCTGATTAACCGCTAACTGATGTTCCTGGATCATGTTTTCGTGAGCCGATGTGAGTTCTCCGTGTTTCGCTAAAAGCTGATTTAACCGATCTGTTGTATTCTTCAGATTATCAGTCACTTTCACTATAGTCCCGTGCAAACCATTTATCTCGTCTACTTTGGCTTTCTGAAACTGTTCAAATCTGTCTTTCAGGTCTACCAATTCAGTTTCTTTCTTTAGGTAGTCTTTCCGACCGGCTTTGAGGTTCTCCATGAGTTCTCTCTTGTCACGAGTTAGGTCACCTTTCGCTTTTGTCAATGATTCAATTTGCTCCATCAGATTCGATTTCTCTTCCGCGGCCAGTTTTTTGAACTGTTTCAGGTCAACCTCGAGCTGCATAGCTCTCGCACTTTCCCTGTCTAGTCCATTTCGAAGGTCCGTCACTTTAAAGAGTACGCGTTCCTTGGCCTCTTTTGTTGTTGCCAATTCTTTCTCCATTCCATCTATCTGCTTTTCTAATTCTTCGATACGGGAATCGCGATGCGTAACTGCGCTATCGTATCTTGCTTGTAAATTTTGGAGTTTTTCTCCTAAATCCTCTTTTTTAAACTGGAGCTCTACGATAACCTGACGGAACTTATGATTTTCTTCCTTATATTGACTGAGCGATCCATCTAGAAAAATTTTAGTTGCGGTCACCTCTTCTAATGTTTTTGTCAAGGTTACGATTCTCCCTTCTAAATTATAACACATTTGCTCGTGCTGTAATTTAAAAGAGTGAAGTGAACGTTCTAAGTCTGAACATTTTTGAGAAGATTCATCGTAACTCTTCTGCAGTTCAGCATTATTATGCTTTAACTGTTGCAACTCCTGTTCCTTGTCCCTGTATTTGAGTTCAAGGTTGCGCTTTTGATCCCCTGTTTCATTGAATTGCACCACCAACTCTTTTAGCTCAAACTCCAATTGGCGTACCCGCTCTTCTGAGACTATTAACTTCCTGGAAGTTGCGTCAAAATCTTTGGACAGTCGATCCAAATTACTTTGAAGCATATGGTTTTTGTTCTTCACTATTATTGATCCCTCATGCGCTTCTTTCTGCAGAGCAACGACAGTTTCGTTCATTTTCAAATAGTCCTTAAACGATTGATGCAATTTATCTTTCAACGACTGTGTTTCATCCTTTAAAGAATGAATATAATTGTCACGCTGGCGTATTGTATCTTCGGAGTCTCTTATTTGCGCCAAAACCTCAAATGAGTCTGTTAGTTGCCGAATTGATATAATGCACGCTCCAAAATAGAAATAAAGATTTATACCTTTTGGCGGTCATTTTCTGCATTGATTATTACCGCTATCAGCGTGGATATCTCTTTTTTAAGAAATTTGATGTCTTCGACCAACTGGTTCGATTCCCTTGTCTGCCAATCGGCGGCGTTCGAATAATATTCTAGTGATTTTTTCAGAACTCTCTGCAGCTTAGCAACATTCCCTATCTCCCGTTGTTCCGCAGCGGACTTTTCACTCAGCTGAAAACGCAGTTTTTCTATTTCTTTATTCTTTGAAAACAGCATCTGCTTGTAAAGCATTCCTTGAAAAACACCAGGTCGTTTTTCACTACTCCCAGATTCTGTATTGTACGAACTTGAGCGGGATCGTGATTGGTCTACCTTTGCTTTTGCAATCATTTCATGAGTCAATTTCTCCCTGGGGTCTACGAATATCTTATTTTTGGAGTCCAACTCGGGTGTATCGATAATATCGTAATCTGGGGGTTCTTCTTTTCGTTGCGCGTCCTGCTCTTCGTTTATGACCCGTACAGAGGGCAGACCGGATGTAAATTGTGATATACAATGATCAAAAGCTTTCTGTAATTCGTGTTGGCAATCATGACATACGGGTAATACGGAATGTAGATAAGAATGACTCTGTGAGGTTGGGGTTTCGGCCGATGAAGAGGACTGTCTGAAGCGATACTTCAATGGGACCGCAGATGATGATATCGATGGTAAAGGCGATGAATTTCTGGTGAAAATGGTTGAATCTTCCAACCCTTGCAAGTTTGCATGTGTACTATTCGGTCGTGTATCGATACTTGGGATCTCTTTCGCTTTGGTTTTCTGGTTTCCCAGCGAGTGGGGAGTAGGCTCCTGATTAGGGGGTAATAGCTCTAACGAACTGTCCATATGTATTGAATGAGTAATATGCAAAAGGATTGTAAATGTTGCGGTTTATGTAGTGTTTGCATTTGGAGATGTTATCGGATCATCAAGCAGATGCGCAAACTTGGCAATTGACAGATTGCGGGACCTTTAATTTAATCCACGCTCACTGCATACAAACACACAATTCATTTAAAATAATGTCAAACGATGCCAAGACTGCCACCATTATCACAAAACTTAAACTCTGAGCCGCTTATCAGTCCAGCCTTAATTGCCGAAGACAATAATGCTCTACGGACCCATACATTTGATGACCCGTCGATCATCCAAGATCCATGCCCACGAAGCGGAAATATCTACGAGGAGCAGGACGACCAAAGAATCTTAGGAGATGGAGATCGGAAAATAGGTTTCGAAGATAATGTTAATATTAAGCCTAAACTCACTTCCATCTCAGATAATAACGAAATTCGTGATGACATCACTTCGATTAAACGTAACGGTTTTTCTCAATCCAGTGAAAAATGGAAGAAGAGAGAGGTAGTAGATCAAGACAAAATACAAGACGACACTTCTCAACATACGAAAGATACTGTAGCGACGGCTATCCATCAGCTAGACCTGCAACCAGATGCTGAGCAAGGGAACCCATCTGATTCCCTGGCGTCATCGGTTCTCTCGCGTGAAGTGCCAGCATCCATAATACCATCACACATTATCGAAAAAGCTAGACGGAAAAGCGGTAAAAGGACGCAAGCCATTTCAATTCAGAACCCACGGGATGATAGCAGAGAAACCACGACGAAAGTTCAGAGCGATGGATCCCACCAGACTATCAATGATCTTAATCATACGGATTCAGGACGTTCAGCTGATGTCGAACCAAATGCTCTGCAGACCACTTCAGCTCTTAGACAACAAGATGACTTCGAAGCAGCAAAGAAATCATATAGACGGTTTAAACCCCCACTGACAATCAATACCACAAGAGGCAGTACAGTATCAGCTGCATCATCAGAGAAGGCTCCATTCAAAGATGCACAAGACATAGGCGAGATTCAATTGCCGGAGGGAAGGAGAGGAAAACGGAACAAAAGAACAGTAGCTTCTCGACAACTAGCCCTTGCGAACAACAGCGAAGACAGTGGGAGTATTTTGCAAGGACCAAAGTATGAGACTTTACTCTGCGCTGGTCAGTTTTACGCAACCAGTTGACGCCATGTTTCTCTCATGTGTATAGCAACAAACCAAATAGTTAGTACTCAACAACATTATAAACCAAAATAAGCGGAATTAACAATTTTGGACTCCTAGAAGCGCGTTCGATAGATCCCGCGGGTGAAGTATGGTCACCATCAGGAGGTAATGCAATGGATGTTGTATTAAGAAGCCAATAGTATAACAACTGACAAGGATACGCCGTACTTGCAGATCAAGTGATTTATATTGACCCAAGCGACATCGCGAAAGATAACTTGGAATCAGCTCCATCTGTATCCATACCATTGAGATCGACAGATTTTTCAAACTATCACCGTTTACCCGAAGTAATATACGTCGAAGACCGCAAGATATTTCGAAAAGTCAATCGCTCGAAACTATTGCGTGATAGACAGATGATGAAGTTTGAATGGCAACACCCGGATGAAGCCATGTACGAGTTAGAGTTGACCCAGTTGATGGAGTTCTCTCGCTATATTGTGAATCTCGTTCTGAAATTAGGATCACTTTGTTTGCCTGGTTCGTAGAAGACGGATCAAAATACTGAGAAAAACTTAATTGATCATTCTTTTTTATTACAGGTTGTTTAACTATCCTACTTATCCTTGCGATCTCGGATTCACAATCAGATTTTCAGCAGCCATTCTTCGCGATCTATTCCAACATTTCAATCTACATTGCCAAAATAATTGACTGTTTCCTAGTATTCTCCATACTATACAATTTGGACCATTTTTGCACAAATTACAGCCAAAGTAAACAAACTCTCAGAATACAAACCGAACAATCTAACAACGATTCCGAACAGCGGGTAAACTGGATGTTAATGGAATCGAGAACTGGTTTACGCGATGGCGCAGCAGACGACGCATCTAGCAGAAACAGTATACCTTTGATCTGGGTCACAGCAAAAATTTCAGGTAATGTTCATTTGCAATCTCGTTTCCGTGTTGTATTCCTGTATATTCCTGTATGTCAGTTTTAGCTAACAATAACCCATACTAGGTTACCTTACATGTTTTGGGATATCACTTTTTTTATACATCATTGATGATAATTTATGGATATCAACTAATGGAAAATACGGTGGTCCATATGGTACAAATAACTGGTATACATTTAACCTTCATTTTCCCTTTTTTTTTCGTCTCCGGTTGGTCTTGCCAATACTAAACTAAAGTGCAATATCTCTCGCTCCATTATTTCGCATACGTTTTGAGACACAGGTTTACCTCGAATAGTTCTCCAGTAGCCTTTAAATCTGATACCACTTTATGGTTATCACTCAATACATTGCGAACAATTATTGTGTTAATTTTGTGGTTATTAGATTCAGTAGTGGACGCTATAACGAAGATCCAGCAGTTTAATGGGATTAAAACAGAACGGCAAAATCAGTTGACCATGGTTTGATAAATGTAAGCAGTGGGTGTTCAAATTTGCTTATCCTTGCATTGAAGAAGGAGGAACCATGCTCATTTCATAAATAGAATAGACGTTAAGAGGGAAGGAATTAAAACGAGGGATGTTCAAATCGTATTTCCCAACTGGAGGAACACCAGATCCTGCAAATTTGATTATAATAGTATTACAAAGTACACATCATCCTTCAGCTTCTTTACGACATAAAAAATTTTTAACCCCCTAGTATGGTATATTATATGTACAATTAAGGGACGGTTATTATATTTAAATCAAAAATTGTTGGAGCAAAATTGAATTCTGAAACAATGGAAGATATTGTTAAAATCAGAATAAATGAATATTCTCAGATCAAGTAAAAAACCAAAAATTCTTTCTTGCATGATAATCGTTTCGCAAAACTGAATTCCACCGACACAATCATGATTCTATAATGGATTTTCAACTGAGAACGAAATGTTTTTACAAATGCAACGGTTTACATAGGTTCTGTCTGTTCGCTGGTCATGGACGGGTTGATAGCGAAAGGTGAAGGTGATGTCAAGATTAGCAGATGGGATAAGAAGGTCAAGACGGTGAGAGTGAGAATAGAAGAGGAGATAAACAATGTTTGAATGGCGAATGGTAAATGGAATCCAAATAAAGTGCAAGCAAAGTGTTACGGGTTGATTCTGTTGATTTTCTGCGTTCCGGTTTTTTATCTATCAACCTTAACGTCACCGTCGACTAACTCTGCTTTCACAGACTCGTCAGACTTTTCGTCTTTTCATTGTAGGTTCGTCCAGAGGATTATTGCCAGTACTTCGATTTTGATGTGATTCCTGAACTAAAACCGCCGAAGTCCTCAAATCCTGTGCGGAGGAAGAGAATAGTGTGCCTGTGTTGTATTCTTTGGTCATTTCTTCTTTATGTGTAGCTACAATGCTGCTTTTGCTGTCATGATCAAGCAGACTTCGCTTTCGCTTGCTACTGTGTTCGGTTGAAATTTCGAGAGACATCGCTCTGGACTTTCCCTCTTCTGCAGATGTCGTACTGAGGGAAGCCTTTTCTGAAGTTTTTTCTTGGCATACATCGTTTGCTCGTACTTCATTGACGCCACAATTTGAAGTGCGAGAGTGATCGGCACCGGCCGGTGAATTTGATTCCGAAAATAATCTTCTCTTTATGTTCGACGGTGGACTTGCATGTGAAGAATTGTATATCGCATCGGACAATTCGATGCTTTTCTCCAAGGCGGCCCGAATTAACGGAGAAGAATGAGCAGACGTCGAGATCTCTGCGAATTGGTGTAACGGCGACTGGGTAAAATCCAAGTAAGCATCGAGGTTCGGAGGAGTCACCGAACGATTGCGCGGTGTACAAGCTGTCGGGGATATGGTTGGTGCAAGGGGAGGAGGATTCATGGAGATGTCCGTGGAGACTTTGTTCAAAAAAGGATCAATCGTAGGCTTGGAGCTATCAGTCGACGAGACGGGTTTGGAGACCCAGGTTGACGGTATTGATGAAGAAGTTACCAGAGCCGAAGCAGACGAGTTAGAAGCGTATCCGTCAACAAACATTTGTTTGAATCCATGGAGAGGAGAATAAGAACCGGAGTAGCGAGATTGTACACTTGAAATGGTAATTTCAGGAAAAGATGGAGCGGGTGAAGAGGTAGGTGTTGAACTTAGCGACTGTAAAACGTCAGCAGCGTTGAAAGGTTCAATAGGATCTGCACCGATGTGTCCGACTGAAAAGTTAGAACTTTCATTTTCAATAGCTGTAGGAGTCTCCCCAATTGCACCCGTGTGCTTAGAGTTAGGTACCACAGAGGCGCCCGCAGATTCGGGGAACGAAGAACAGCTTATCTCTTTACCAGCCACTGACAATCGATCACTACCTGAATACTTCGACTTGTCAGCATGAACAGACTCTTCCATTCTTTTGGACTTTTGCGAGTTGTCGTCGGCGCCACTCGGTGACGGAACACCCCTAATCAACCTCGCTACTTCTACTTCGCTCCATGCATGAATTTTCTTTAAATGATACTGCAGACCGCCAACATTGAGATAACTCTTCTTGCAACCCTTAACGGTACATTTCCAAGGTTTATCCATCGCAGTCAGAATAATAGATTTTGAAGTCGATTTATTCGCGTTGTTGGAGCGTGATTTGGTAACAGAATAGGAGCCAGTGGAGTCAGAATTAGGAGGAAGATTGGAGCAAAGTGAATTGATGAGGTCATCAATGTCATCCGGAAAGTCGTGCAAATAGATCTGAGTTTTAGATTGCTGGACATGATACTGTAAACCATTTATATTTTTGTAGGTTTTCGAACAGTGCGGTAAGTTACATTTGTAAGGTCGCTCAGTATGTGTGGTGGCAGCCGAGTCAGCTGCGGGAGTAGAAGAATATGGAGGAAACGCATGCTGAGCTTTGATGTGTTGAGATAAGTGGATAGGGTTGTCAAAGGAGCAATCACAATTGGCGTATCCGCACCCGTAGGGTTTCAGTGAATTGATCACGGAATCGATGGTTACTGTATTAGAAAGGTCTGAAGGTAAATTCGCTAGAGGAGACGGCGGTGAAGGGTCGGATGGCAAGGGAGGGTACTGAGGTGAAATATCGTAACTTGTGGGCACTGATGGGTCAATATTGTACGGTTGGGTGGTAAGATGGGCAGCCAAAGACGATTGGCGAAGGGCTTGGGCCGCACTTGATTTAGAGTTCGGTGCGTATTTGATTTGGAACGCAGATGAAGGAAGGGAAGGCATACCAAGGAAGGACGCAAAAGACAGAGATGACATGGAGGTGGTGGGATAGAACGGTGCGGCAGTAAGCGAACCTTGGGTAAAAGAGAATGAGGGCTGGGATGATTGACTGGTAACAAAGCAGGCGTTGGAAGGCAGAGTGACATTGACTAAGCTAGCGGCCGCGGCAAAGAGGGCTTCATTAGAGGCAGATGCTGACAAGGAAGGCAGAGTTGAGGAAGCGGTCTCGGGATCAAAATCGGATACTGCGGCAGAGTTATTATCGTGCATAGTAACTTCTATGTCGCATGCCGCGTCCGATGTTGAGGACTGGACGTGGTCATTCGCTGTCGAATCTGTCTGTATTGATGTAGTTTGGGAATCGGGTAAATGAATATCATTTGCAGAGGAGGATGACGAGCTTTTTGATTGTTCTGCCAACTGCTGCTTTCTGAGACTGTTCATCATACGATCTAATTTTCGGAACCGATTTCGGATGTGTAAACCAGGACGACCCGGAAAGAATTTGGCGATAACTTGCCATTGAGGACCGTGTTCTGCATATTTGTGCAATAACAAAGCATCCTCATCAGATGTCCATTCTGTCCGAACGATTGAAGGATCCTTTTTCAAATAATCATTAGTCAGAGAAATATGCGACAGATAAATGTACCATGAGGAAAATCGGTCAAATTCAATGACGACACGAACCAGAGACTCTTTCCAACGTTTCGCGCATTGATCATCGGTTCGACCGGGAATGTCTAAGGCAACTCTTGTCCAGTGAGTACCGAACGCATTGACTGCTGCTTTCAGCTTCTCATCTGATTTAAAGCGAAATGATTAATAAGATCAAGCATGACAATAATGCAGAAAACTTCGAGATAAACTACCTTCTTCCGCAGTCCACTGTCCCTTTTTCACCTCCGGATCCAAACTGTGGTACCACCGTTTCCGGCATGCTTTTGTTGATCTGCCAGGCACCAATTTGGCTATCTTGCCCCAAACATCGAATTCTTCTGTTCCCAGTGTTTTGACAGCGTCACGAAGCAATTCATCTTCTTCAGCCGACCATGTTCGTTTTCCAGACGGATTATTAGACCCAGTGCGCTTCGGTTTCATGCGTGGCTGTTTTTCATTGATTGGAAGATTATCTGAAGACTGATTTGTTGACGTAGAAGTAAAAGGTAGAATTAAGGAAGATGATTCGGATACAGGCTCTGTGTGGTGACAGGTAAAACGAAGAGATGAAATAACGAAGTGTTAATTTCCGAAGTCGATTAGAATTGATGATTGCTCTCCAAATCAATTATATGTAACCGCATCTTTCTTGATCTGAATCATTCACAGTAGGTACAGGGTGAATCCAAGGTAACGACGCACCTTTAGCATAGTTACGACGGCTACCGGGCTCCCCATACAACCCATTTGTGGGCACATAACTCGGATCTAAGGAGGAGCGACCATCATGCGGAATATCTAACGGACTCAAGAAATCGGTTGACTGGTTCTGATTTCGATTAATGCTTCGATCCTGGTCAAACAAAGTGATGAAACTCTCGGAGGCCGGTGCGCTACCGTCCTGGAAGGGTGATAATTTCGTAATTCAAACAGAACGCAGGGCGAGAGTTAGGCCATGGGATTGCAACATGATCATTGATAAAGACATAGAGGTAGATAGGAGGGAATAGCAATGAGGGGAAGAACACAAAGCAGTCAGATCAGGCACCGGGGAAATGGGTTGGCGAAGAGACTCGAGCGAGATTCCAGTAGTAACGTCATTGAAGGACATACCAGCATTGCCGACAGACGGGAGTGGATACAGGGCAGACACTGTGGGGGAGTGTTTCTGGCAGCGCAGATGCAAGAGTGGCAGTTGTGGTCGATGCAAATATATATCAGAACAGAGATACGATGTGGTTGTATTCGAAAGAGGGAATCCGGCAAAAAAGAAACAGCGGCCCTGCGTCAGATTGTCACGTGACTCATCCCATTTATTAATTAGCAAGCACTGCAACTAGTTGGATATCTAAAATTTATGGGGATGGACAGAAGGGACATGGCGGATATCTATGGTATATGAAATACATGTATCTGTGATGTTAAAGATCATCTTCCAGCGCAGCGATATCACTCCATTCCTCACTCTTTCCACACGTGCGTTTTTCAATCACAAACGTTTCTCCTTTTTTTTCTCGCATTATCGCTGCCGTCGCTTCCCTCCTTTCATCTGCCGCATCATCATCATCGTCATCAACAACACACATACACTCACAACCGCTGATTCGCCCCCACAACGAACGATCAAATGCCTCCGTCAAACGCACAAGGTTTCATCAGAGTAGAACCCAAAGTCTTCTTTGCCAACGAACGGTACGAGTCGACTATTCATTCCTCAACTTTCA
This sequence comes from Paraphysoderma sedebokerense, assembly GCA_025602915.1. NCBI lineage: Eukaryota > Fungi > Blastocladiomycota > Physodermatomycetes > Physodermatales > Physodermataceae > Paraphysoderma > Paraphysoderma sedebokerense. The sequence goes on along the minus strand of JAHLJZ010000040.1, from coordinate 101,743 downwards.
CACCCTCGCCTTCCTTGTCTCTAACCATATCCACAATTGCTATTTATAGAACATTTCTGTCGTGGCTGCATTTTGTTATTATCCTAGGGGGCCTCGCCTTGGGGTTACTAAACTTTTCAAATAATCAAACCGGAAAGATATCGGGCATCCTTTTCACTGTGATTTCAATGGGTATTTGTCTACTTGTTCTGATGATTTTTAATGGCCTGCCCAATCGTCAATCTTGACAGCGTCAAAGATAATTAAACTAACGAATTGACTGAAAAAATGTGCTTATTTGAAATTCAGGAATCATGCTCTATGCCTTGTGGTTATACCTTCACCGAGCGCAGAAGATCAGGAAAAAAGAGCCAGGTAATAATTAGTTCTTTGATCTCACTTCTTACGTTTTCAGTCCCCTGATTTGCGTACTTGTTTTTCTATTCGATATTGCCTGTATATGGCTTTGACTTGCTTCTTTTATCTCATTAATCATTTCTCCTTTTTATTCCTTTATCCTGTGCTATCCCTTCCCCCGTCGCTGTCATTAATGAATCCTCTTTGATTCTTAAACGTCGCACATGATCAGAGGGTTACGAATCTCGATTCGCTCCTATTGTCATCGTCCTAGTCCTATTCTCCGCCGTCCTCATCAACTTTGCGTTGAAAGTATCATCCCTAGACGACAGCGGCAACGATGGAGCTAGCCCGAGTCCGAGTCCCTAATTTATCTCTGATGTATTTCTTGCTCTGGTGTGGAATTTGAGTGTAGTAGTATATCATTGTGATTGTAAAGTAAATTGACAATTCAAGATGGTCATCATTGAAAGAAGATAATGGGAAGATAATACTTCTGATTGATATATAGCTGATAACATAGGAACACGTATAAAGTGACTCCCGACATTCATTTATACGTAAAGTAATGATTTAGTGGAATGTCACTCACGGATGAGTATTTTAATCAAAAAAACGAAGAAAAAAGTTTGTCATGTAGATAATTAATATGCTGTTTCCGTTGACTTTTTAGTAAAAATAATCATTACATTATCGCTCTAAGATCTTATGCCTTCGAGGGGAACAAGACTGTCATGCTGCCAATCATATAGGGTAAAATATTCTGTTATTGCCTCAACATTACATCAATAAAACGGAAATTTCACGTCCACTTATTCGGGCGTCAAGTGTGTCTGACAAGGATCTTAAGCGAAATTGAGAATGTAGCCGACATGCATCTAGTACACTTTTGAATTTCACTATCATGAACTTGAAAATTCAAATATAAAACATAGGTTGAATAACACTGGGATTGCACCTCTTCGTTCCTACCAGTATGATTGAACAGTCTGACTGTCATTTGAATATATGAGATACAATGTCCTAAACTGAAGGGATCAATTATCGCTCTTTTTCAGAATACTCCAAGCAAAAAAGGGATCCGATTTATTAACAATATCTCGGGATCGATGTGTCTGTATTGCCAAATTCTCTTTCCACCGTTAGTTTAGTAACGTGTGCACATCACGTCTTTATTTCATCCCCTCGGAGTGATTTTTGTTCAATAGAAGGTGATTTCACGTCTTAGTTCCACCAACTAGGGCAACGTTTAGTTCAATAAGCTGTGATTTCACGTCTTAGTTTGATCCACTTGAGCAGCTGTTAGTTCAATACCAGGTGAAAACAACTCCTTCATTTCGTACTATATTTTGGCGCAATATATCTTAATTGGTTTACCCAGAATTGCTTTTGGAGTGCATGATCCCCTCAATCATCAATCAGTAATAACAGGTGATTTCACGTCTTACTTCCATCTACTCGGACAGCGTTTTGTTCAATAAAGTGTGATCTCACCTCTTAGTTTCATCCACTCGGACTGCTGATAGATCACAGGGGAACTACACGTCTTAATTATAACTGCTTCAATTTGAACTTCTTAGGTACAATGTTATAACATTATAATATGATCATCACTCAATTGCAGAACACCAAATCAACGTAATTATTCCATTTTCTCCAAAACTTCGGCATCAGTGTGGCCGCATTACCGAATTCTCTCACCGCCGTTAGTTCACTAAGTTGGGAATGGCGGTTCTTGTTTCATCAACTGGGACAACTCCTAGTTGGATAACGGGCGAAAACAACTCCTGCATATCATACCATATTCGACTCCAATATATCTTGATTGTTGTACCAGGATCCCCGTTGTCTGTAGGCATTGGATTCAGCAATGGTATTGTTTGATCCTGCATTACCTAAATTCAAGTTTCTGGGTTGTCTTGTGTTCTATCGGTAACAGCTGTTTATAGATCTTTGGTGGTTGGGAATTTCAGCGAGCGTGTTGCTTCCAACGGTAAGTATCGGTAACATGTGTTGATTTAGACGTCCACAGTAGAAATTGCCCGAACTCTGTTAAACCTGCGGAAGTTACAAACTAAAGTAATATATGCATCATAAGAATATTTCAGTCTGTTCCAGACAGAATCTGGCAGCTACGATGTAAGATTATGCTTAATTATTAATTAAGCCCTCAGATATTTGGGATAAGTAAATTCAGTTCATCGCAATCTTTAGAGATATACTGACTAATGACAGGTTCGTATGATAATAATTAATTTTCTTTCTCAATGATATGCATTGAATACAAATTTGTATCTGTGATAAACAGCCTACACGGGAATATATCCTTTTTACCCTGTTTCTACCCATGAGGATTACAATATGCGTGAACTCTGAAAAGGAAAGAAATGGAGGATCCGGAAGTGATCACGGTTCATTTCTGAAATTCATTCTCGATATTTAATACAGTAATCGAACGTTCGCCCTCTCCACATGTGTACACATTAATTCTGTTACACTGCGGCATCACAAACTGTTCTTGGTTCTTAACAGAATGTTTAGCCATTAAATCAATGAGAATTATAAAATAAACGTGAAATACATCGTAGTGTCATATTAGCTGGATATTTGAATAGACATAATTTTCTACAATATCTCAGAGTCAATTGGCACTTAATATCTCTCATACTGGACTTTAACGCTATTTCTCTTAATAAATTTCTGGCGGCCTTGCTTCTAACCTCCGATCCACATTTCGGAGACTGTATTTATTCGCAATAAATGTATTTGTCGGCAGCGGTAAATTATGTTTTCGTGGGAATGTAAAGATCATACCATGACAGTTTCGAGTCAAGTCAAGTTGTCTATTGGCCAGTATCGTTTAAAAGAGTTTCTTTAAATTTTCTCATTATGTACGAAATTAAGTTAACACATGACGTCCTTCAAATTAACTCAAGGGCATACCCAGTTGCGAAAAACGGGGGCATGCATCCCAAGGATATTTAAATTAATCCAATGAGCAACAATAAATTGAGAACCCATCCTTCCTTTCGGCGCACCAAAGAGACAAGGTACATCATACTATATATTTCACTATTCCTGCTACGTCACATACCGAACTCATCATTTGTGTCTTCATCAAGGTCTCTTATTAGTGTCTTCTTCCTCCATTGGATCTTGTGCCATTTCATCTTCCATTTCCAAGGGGCTTTTCATTTCCGTTGTCTTTTCGGGCACTCTTGTGGTCTCATTTTGTACATTTTTGTCATTGGCATTCGGGAGCAGCGTAAGAATATGTGAAACTGAGACGTGAATCGAGAAGAGCTGTACATGTGTATATCGGAGGTCAGAATGACGAAATCTCAAAGTAAAGGAAGAAGAAGTTGATATACGATACCGATAAAGCCCACAAAACGATGAAGGATGCCTTAACAGTGGTATATGAACACACCACTACAGTAAGATTTGTTTAAGAGGATGACACGATTGTTGTGTATAGTTTGAATGTTATACATTGTTGATGCGGGATTTTAATTATATCAAGAGATGTAGATTTAGCAAGGAGAATAAGATGATGAGTGAACTTTATCTACAATTCTCTTCGTTCTCAGCCGCTTCGTAAACACACATCAAGGAGAGAAGACACAAAGAGCAGAAAGTGAGCATGGTAACGTGATATAACGATACATACCGCTTCGACAATTAAGATATACTTCATTGTCAAGTACTAGCAGATACACAGCACTTACAAATGAAATCAGACATGTTAAGAAAGTGCACTAATAATTTTTTAGTATGGTTTCAATTAACGGTAATTTCAATGACATTGGGCGAGTATGTGTTGAAACCAACAGGGGAACGTTCCGAGAGAATTGAATGAATCGAAGGCATAAAGGGGTCACGAAAAGGAGGGGAAATGATAAGTAAGCAGTTCGTAAGGATATAGCGTATATACTGTCCGTTGACTGTTGAAGTTTATCATCACTTCCACGAATGCAAGTCAAAGCAACTTACCACAGACACCACCCTCCTCCAGATTTTGTCATTCTTGCCGAAATCTAAACTCCCTATTAAACCCAAAAAACAAATTGATAATTGTATTATAAACGGAATGATTGTGGCAGGAGAGTTTGATTTGAGTGTGAGAGTTTGTAGCGAGCTGTCGGTCGTGAGCAATGCAAGGAAGGCGATGCACGTTAACTATTTTTCGGTCGGTGGTCGGTGGGATTGCGAACGAGGAGTGCAATGAATAGAGAAACGTCAAAAGAGTTATCATAGTATTGAACATTAAAGATAAAAGAAACGGCAAAGAGTTAGACCGGACTGTGTCGACGCAAAGCATAGGGCTCAGATGAATGTAGATGGTAGCAAGATTTGTCGCTCAAATGATGCCTAACCCAAACCGAGCAGTGAGGAAACTTCATAGTCCCCAAATCATCCCTTACGTCTCCATCATCTGGCAACCGTCAGAGCCAATACCACACTAGTAGACGACGAAGTCTCTTCGTTTATCGCTATCCTCATGTATCAATTTGCACAACTTCCAAATTCCGTCACTGGATCCTTTTCTCTATAACATCTGCATAGTGCTATCAAAACATACCATTTGAACCGTCCAAACAATCCTCACCATACCCACTGTATTCAGTGACTTTATTTTCCTCGGTATATCATGTATTTGTTGAACAGTGCCGGACGCGAAAAGCTTGTTAAGAATCATTGCTGGATGAAGATAGAGTAGACAGCGTGGGTTTTGCCAAAAAGTATGTGGAGATGGGCGACAGATTATGGCTAAGATTTAGAAAATTATATCAGGCATACGACATAAGGATTGTGAATTACATGGCACGAAGACAGAGATGGTAGATAGTTCGAAAGAAGGGGAAACAGACGAGGCATTCTTAAAGAACGAACGGAATAATGCTGTTGCCTGGATCAACGGAATCTTTGGCACGGCGATTAAAATAATTATATCACTCCGCTAATAACCACTACAAACGGATATTATTATTTCATATGGCAGCTGAGATTATCCCTTTCATCTTAGTCCATTTTTGCAAATGTAGAATTAACGCCCCGAATTCGCGTACTTGTATTAGTTCGGTGGTAAAAATCAATGAGTCCTACATTTGCGTCATTATAGAAGATATGTATTAGATTAGATTATTTCATTTTTCATCTCAAATTTAGTATATGGATGTGAATTGCGATATATACTAATTTATAAAACAACTGTGGGCTGGGGCCTGTGCCCCGTTTCTATCTTGACAAGAACAAGGACCGGTCTTTTTCTCAATCTCGGACCGTCAAAGAGAATGCACCATTCTTCAAACACCGCTACATCAGCTATTGAGATATGCAAGTAAAAGTCCCCTCACATCCATGAAACCATCAAGAGTGTACGCTACCTTGATTCCTCTTCCTCGCTTTCGTCCTCTCGCTAACCTTTCAAGGCCGGGCAGTCTTCCAAAATCTTTCCACTGTTCCGCATTCAAAAATTCTGTCCGGAAGCGCCGGAATCCTTTATCCACATTCCCTGCGCAAAATCAATTATTAAAGTCGGCCCCACATCGTAAACCAATAACGAATGCAGTATCTATTCAACCGATGTATTCGGCACCTCCTAAGCTATCTCCTTCCTCTTCAATGTCGAAAGTGTCATCAAATTCCCCACTGATACCAGATAAATCGACCACATCTTCATCAAAGCCATCGAATACTTCGGAAAGTACCTGTTCCAGTGTCATTACTGCTTCTAGATATCGAAATTTAAGTTATAAACAAAGTCCGAATCACAAAACTTACTACACCAATGATTCAGATGAGGCCGAACGCTTGATTTCAAAATTAAAGTATTTAGTCCATCATGATTTTTATCTCCGCTCAAACTTAGTTTCAATTAGCTTGTGGCCTGACATCTCACTGCCTTATTTTTGCTTTTGAACTCACCAAAATTACAATTTCGTTCCTCAATCTCTACTCTCGCGTGGCCACGCTGAACGTAAAGGGGTTCAGTCTTGGGATTTGACATGGAATGGAAAGTATCGTATACGAAACATGTTCGAAAAACTGCTCTAGTTCAAGTGTGTAATAGAGATACAATCATTTTGATGCACATCTGTCATATGGAACGTAAGTGGGTCGGTCCGTCTTGTAGCGAAATTGTCTCGGCGCCTAACGATAATCTTCCTTAACGATGATTTCATGCCTCTGATTTCCTTGTGTGGAAATAGGCATTCCAAATAGTTTGAAATCGCTGCTGGCAGATAAATCGATTACAAAATGCGGTGTGAATATTCTCGGTTCGTTTATGCGTCCTTTATCGCTGGCTCCAAGATGTAGTCAAGTTAGTGTTAACGCTTGAATTTATCACAGGCGACGCCCGTAAACTGTTTAATGACTACGGTGTTACTGTGAATGGGATGCTTGATCTGGGTCCATTCGCCAAATCAACCAATACATTTGAAAGTTTGAAGAGAACTAGGCTGAGTCTGCAGACCCTGTCGGAGGCAGTAGTAAGCTTCAACTCCCCGTGGCGCTGCATACGCCATTTGCTGGAATTGATTTATAACATTTTTTTTCCCTATTTTTAGTTAGGATACACATTGGACAAAGGGTGGGTGCGGACATCAGATTGGGAGAGTCTACCGTTGAGCTCTTCTCAGTTCGACTACGCTGCTACTGATGCTTATGTATGTTCATATGATAATCATTCCACACCATGCGATCGAACTAACTATTGGAATCCAGGCTTGTTATTTATTATGGGAAACGATTGAGACGATAAGGCAACAGCTTCCGATTGAGCCTCGTAATGTTCATTCTAGTTTTTCGCGTTCAGAATTATATGTCAATGCTGACGTTGGATTCAAATATAAGCAGCTCCGCCCCAACTGATTCATTATGATGCACAGTTATCGACCAGCCCCAAAGCAAGAACCGACCGTGTCTCAGTTACCGCAAGCGTAACTAAGCAATCCTCCAATACTTATGCCAACATTACAATATCAACTACATCGTCAACAACTGAAGCGAGAAAAGTCACATCGACAAGCTCCACCACATTGAAATCTAGATCTACCGTCCGAAAACCAGAGAACCTGGCTAAAACTTCTCCTCCTACTTCACCCAATACACTTCGTTCAGGCCTGAAAGGGAAATCAGCCCTTCAAGCTAGATCCTCGCAATTTGTGCAACAGGAGCAAATTATCTCTGAGTTATGCGGTGATGCTGATCTGTGGATTAATGACTTAGATAATGATTTCAGTTCTTTGTCGTCCTCTGACGGGACATCCGAATCCAACAACCGAAAAATACAATCATCAGCCGATGCCACTCGTATTTCCACTCCCCGCAAAATCAAACCGTCGAAGATTACTAGCCCAACAGTCGCGAACGGTAGTCCCAATAAATCCAAAACCAATTTTCAAACTCGCAAAAAATTCACAGTTACGAAATGTCACCTTGTAGCGCACGATATATGGCATAACAAAGACAAATCTGTTGATGAGACTTGTGTTTTATACGCTTATGGACGGGCCATTGAGTCTAGTGGAAAAGGAAAAGGTGGAAACCAAAGAAATCACGATTTCAATGAAAAGAACCAAGTGAAGATAGAAGAAGTTCAGCCCATGAAGAAACGGACAATAGTTTGGTATGTTGATTTTCCATTCATTAATTATTCTCGTCTACATTGTGCCTGCTGTTGAGCGTGAACCAGCGTACATATTTAAACCCATATTCTAGTTTAACCGTTGAATTGACACTCCCGTCTTAGGTACATTCTTCACGCAGCTGCCTCAGGATTACCGTATAATAAGTCACGGTTATTAGAGGCTGTAAATGGATTCGAGGATCTATATTTGGAAAAATATCATGATGCTGGCTTGTTTGAAGAAGGAGAGCTGACGACTAATCGCGATGGAAAATTTTCAAGGTGAGGTGACATCTTTAGAAGACATAGGTTTGAAATGAGTGGTCAGTAAAAACCGATTTTGAGGGTATTTCAATCTATATATACATAATAATAATCATTTGTAGATTATATTTCAATAAACGCAAGTACAGTCTGGAATAATTCTTTTCTTTTTCGCAACTGTGCATTCCCCTGACGCCAACTGTTGGAAATGACGTGATACCTAGATTGCGCAGGAGAAAGAACGATGACCAAATCTGGTTACATTCTTCTATCCCCTTCTGATACTGCAGCAATCATCATTCACACGCTAGAAATAGGAATCCGTTTTTGTTCTTGCAAGATTAGTGGGATAAGCATTAGACAATTGTCGATCGGCAGTGAAAATAGGTATGTCATGTAAAAAATGGGATTTCGGAGGATATATGTTCGACTACATGAACCAGTACTTAACGCCTTCATCAGGTACGAAACAATTTGCGTGAAGAGAGTATGAACTCCTGCAGCACCATTGTAGAGGGACTTTCCATAACCGCTTAATCGTATGCATGATGAAGATGATAATTTAGCTTTATATATTTGCCCCACATATACGATTTCAATCGGTTAAATCGAGATAGAAACGGCCATCAGCAGGACTGCAATGGGTTCCAAAAAATAAGCAAGGATTGGAGAGGAGGAACAGGCAGAGAGTAGTCTGAATTGAGTTATGAGGGAATACCGGGAGAAGAGGCTGTTGGACTGACCCCCATATTGCACATTTTGTCTTTTTGCGCAATCGGGAAGCCAGCACCGACAACATTCTACCCGACATCGAAGGATTCGTCGGCCGCACACTACATTCTCATGAAGAATCATGACAAGTTGTGTGAACCTCACCCTCATTGCAGCGTATTGCACTTAATGATGACTCAACCCGCAGACCACGTTTCAACTTTCCTGGAGGAAAGGAGTTTTCTGATAATCTGCTCCAACCCTTGCGAATTGGTTCCCGCTAGGAAATAGATAGTTTACCTCAGACCTTCACCAAGGGTAGTCAGTTGAGAGTCACAAAGACTCCGTATGTGTTGCCCTTTGACGCTGCCTTCTGCCTGTTCCGCAAAGATCACAAAGATTGATTGCGCGAATTAAGAGAGGGCGAACTTCCTTGTTTACCCGACACCGGCTGTTGCTGGCGCGACACCTTGGGCCGAGCAAAGAGGTCCGTGGCCAAGAAGGAATGTGTTAATTAACCAGATTATGGACAATCGAAACTTCATGAATGTTCAATGTCATATTAATATTTCAAATTGTCAGGCATGTAACTTCTCCATTCATCGGCGATGTCCGGAGCATATTATTTCAAGAACCACAGCCGGCTATGACTTGTCACAGCCCAAAGCCAGCAGGACAAGAATAAATTTCAATTGAGCCACAGATCGACTGTTCTACAAATCTGTTGACTCTTGGTAGTGATTATCAGTAGTGCCTATGGGGATATTTCTAATCGGAATTCCAGGTCTACCCGCCATGACTTTTTGTACTCCACGAGAGCCTTGCACCCTCGTGCGGGGAGGGTCATCCACTGTGCATTCTGAATCAAGGTCCATCGATTGTTGTCCCTCGGTATTGAGAGTTGCGACACAGGGAACCAGGGATGAGGGCATTGAGGGCCATTCCGGTTAGCAAATAATGGCGCAGAATCAGACGCAGTCCCGGTGACCAGGGACACGTGGCCCCGTTGATCATCTGTTATCGCTAATGCCGTCTTGCTCCACGCATAAAAAATCCCAGAGTCTTTTGAATTCATCCCTGCATTCAGGCACAAAGTAACAACCACCATCGCTATTCGCAATTACCATTTCATTCCTCCCTACATCCTACGCAATTCCCCACCTTCACAGCGATGGCGACATGTCTGCCCAACAGAATTTCGTGGATGGAGTCCGTATTCCAGACCTGTGTCTACACTTATCCTGAACTGATATCGTTCTTCCTGGGATATATTTCTATATTGTTTTGGTTGTTTGCTCAGTTCCCGTATGTATCCCTAGAACTTATATATTCGTTGAATTTCAGCCGTTTTTCATTTGAGAGCAGTCAATTTGAGTCCCTTGACCCAAGTTCGAGGCAAAAGATGATGTTTCCGAGTTAAGGATACACATACTTTTATGACCGTGACCACTTTTTGATATACTTTTTGCATCAGTTGCTGGCTTGATTGATCATGGTGAAGGATGTGAGACTCTAGACATTTTCCCGTTGGATATGGATATAACTGACCCGTTCCTTGCTCTAATCTCTACTATTCTGTCTGGCATCTTACCACTTTACCCTCCGACAACGTCAACAGTCAAGTCATCAAAAACTACAGGAGGCAGTCTGCAGAGTCTCTTTCACTGTGGTTTTTGTTTTCGTGGTTGGCTGGAGATGTGAGCAACCTCATTGGATGTATATTGACTGAGCAGCTTCCATTCCAGGTATGCATGGTTTTTAATTGCTTCGCGCAGCTCGGGTTCATCTCACCAATTTTTTTGGTTTTAGACATACCTTGCTACATACTTTGTCTTCATAGATACATCGCTGTTTGTTCAGTGTATATACTACAATCACTTGCAAAAAGGCTATACATCGCTATTGAACGAAGAGACTGTTCCCATTTACTCCAATGGACCATCCGTTTCCACGTATTCCAGCGCTTCTGCATCACCCTCACTGAATAAGAAAGCAAAGCCAGCTTCAAATAGAATCTCTATCATTACGTTGTCTGTGCTATGCTTAGCTCGTGTATCATCTGCTGCTCTGTTGTCAACCGAAAACTCACTGCCGTCATCAACTTCGTCTTCGCCTGTCTCGGCAGAAACGCTGCCGCCAACCTACGCATTTTTCATTGGTCAGATTTCCGCATGGATATGTACTTCGCTGTATCTCTCCTCCAGGCTACCCCAGATCTTCCGTAACTACAAGCGTCGAACTACAGAAGGATTATCTTTGTTTATGTTCTTTAACGCTGTCATGGGAAACCTGAGCTACACATTATCCATATTTTTGTCTTCTACCGATCCTAATGTGTGGTTGAAAAGTCTGCCTTTCATACTAGGAAGCGGTGGTACATTAGTCTTCGATGGCATTATTTTTGCGCAATGGTGGTATTTTGACCGCATGGGAAAAGGTAGATGTCGTGGTGGATTTCAAAGAGTATCAACTGGAAATGGGTCCAAAATTAGTGATTTCGGATTCGATAACGAAAATGACCACGTAGATCCGAGTCAAAAGTTCAAGCAGAGCAGTTCCAGTCAACCTCGGAGTCGATCCGGTAGTAATGCTCTTCTAGTTCACCATTCTCAACTTGTTGTGAATTCTTCCGAATAGTCTTGAAACACTTGCACTATGACATCTATTATTTAATTACAATTAAAAAACCATGGTTGTACATAATTCTTTTCAGCCATTGGATGACTGTACGACTAGACTACTCACCATCCGACAGTTTATAGACTAGATCATTCTTGTTGTTATACGTCCCTGACTCTCATGGATACATCCTTGTAATTTTGTACATATGACTTTGAAATATAATGTTGTCCGAAGTGTCAGATGCACGAATGATACCCTCCCAACTATTGTTTGATTAATCAAAAATTGTACCGCAATAAAATACCAAAGTTAAATCTGTTTAATTTATATTCAAATACTACTAAGCAACTTGACATATACATCATAGCATAATTCCCGTACCCATCACAAAGTATATCAACCCAAAAGTACCTGCAGAACGATGTCAAAGGCCAAGAAAGAACAACCGGCAGCAGATATAACGAATCTATGCGGAAGTTTACCAACTTTAAACAGCCACACCAATAGCAAAACCATCATTTTAACTTTGTATCAAGTATTCACATTCCAAAAAAGAAAAAGCTAACAATAAATCCCGCAGCAATAACATTATTCTCACAGAGTACGATACTAAACCACTATTATGACCACACCTACTCAAAGTCATTTGACAACAATTCCATCCCCTCCACCATCTTTTAGCAAGCGTATCCACTACTTTAAGCTTGCTTCTGAATCGGCAAAAACAATTTGAATTCTGGGGGCAACTCTTCTTCACTGTACAATCTATCAGAAAAGTAAATTCTTCTGATTCTACAATTGGCGTGAATTTGAACGCGGAGTGTTTCAATGTAGTTGGTACCGTAGGCACGACGAGTGAAATCGGATAAGTTGAATTGGATTTGGTTCCAGCCATCGTCGAGCCGCATGGGCATTGTACAGATGAAGGGTTTCACTCGGGTAGTAGACTAATCATTCATTAAGTACGAAGCACATGGGTTTGCGAGGGAAAGAGAGGAATGAGTAGGTAGAATTCGAACGATGTGGTGCCAACAGAACAAGATTGAGTCGAGAATTCAAGAGAATCAGTGTTCCAATTTGTGCGCATTGATTCAATGAGAAGGCAGGTGGGCAAAAGAGCAGTTAGTTGGATCTAATCTATCTCTAGATACGTTCCATCTGCTACCCATTAGGTGTGGAAGATCCCTCCAATCCTAAACAAGCAAGACAAACGATGATGCCAGATCACACATACCTGATAATTGCTAGCCCTAAATCGTCTTCTAACATTTTTGTCATCCAACACTTGAACTTCAAAAGTGAAGTACTTTTTCAAGTTCTTGATAATCATGACCAAGAATGGCAATTTAATGCCTAAAGTTCTATTCTGTTGAGCAGGACAAGTAATAAAGTTTGTTGAGACATTGGTTCCAATAATTTCCAGGACTGACGATTGAATATCGTTATCTGTGATTCGCTTTATGTGGCCATTACGGACTGTTTTGTCCCATATTTGGAGGGGTTTGCTTCTGCTCGTTGGTTTGTTCGAAGGATCAGCAGACGGAAGAGCCAACGAAGACCGATCAGTCAAAAGTGAAAGCGAGATTTATCGGATGTATTACGTTGTGAACAGATAGATTAGATTTCAATAACAAATCATACAAAATAGAAGGAATATGGTTAGGAACATTTGACTGCAGTCGGAGATGTGAAGAAGTGGAGGCAAAATCTGTGTATGCGGATCTGTGTGTGCGGATCTATGACATACCCGATACTATAAAGAATAGAGAGAAACCCGGACTATGTAAAATTAATGGAATAATGCAGATGTCAGCTAACCATCATCACACATTATGGAAGGGATCAGCACGGAGGGTTAGACGCACCTGGAAAGTGTTGCGAAACATTTGACGACGAGGTGCGCAGGAGAAGTGACCGAACGGCGCAAATGAAAAGATGTAAGAGCAGATATGAGCTTGGTATTGAGTGAGGAGGGATTCGGACTGAAGGCAAAATCCAACGATATATAGGCAGACTGAATGAGGCAAAAGAGTTTCTTGGTGAGCGTGGAAAGATTAGAGCGAGAGAGTGCGCATCACTCGGCCAGAATCAGAAGATTTTAATCTCAATATTACGCTACAATTGGTTAAGTAGCATATTTCCACATTCCATTACTCAATTTATTGCTCTAAATTACCGAAAATATTTAGATCCACCTTGCTCCTCTCCTACATAAAAATCCAAGGCAATTGAGTTGCCTTCTTGGAGATGACATCCTATGTGCTTCCTTTCATCTGCTGTTGTCCGAGTTTAATATATCCATTTGTAAGAATTCTGTTATACACTTGGAATCAAACGATAATGCATCACATCTCGCAACTGGGATCCGGTGAATAGATCGTCTATATGGCACTCAGAGAGATCGCGCAGCATTATAATTACAAAAATGAGGTTGCTGTCATTTCAAAGATATAGCATTGATAAATGATCGATTTGTAGTATTTCTAAATTTACTCCAATATGATTGCCCTCACAGGGAGAAGGACTGAAACGCGAAAGGGAATGCGCATTCATAACAACAATCACGTGGTCTATTCAAACAAAGTTTTCTGATCACTTGCATCTCCATGGTCAACTACCCACCCGATCCTGCATTATTCGTATTCAACAATGGCAAGAGGTAGAAAAGTACGCAACAAGCAAAAGGACCCTAACCCCTTGGAAATTGTTGCTCTTCAATCAAAGACAAATGGTACCAAAACTCCGGCACAGAAGCGCAAGTCGGAACAGGCACCTTCGAATGGAAAGAGCAAAATTGCCAAGAAGGGAAAATTTACAGATGGTAATGTCAACATGTACTTTCTCGTTGTCACGAAGATTGCTAATAATCATTCATCGTTCTTATTTTATCAAATTTCTAGTCAAAACTAGCGTCACACCCTCTGCAAACGGATCGAAGAAATTGTCAAAAAAGAACTCAAATGCCGCCGTAAAACCCAATAAATTTGACGAAGAGGATTTTCTGTCTGATTTAGATGGTGATACACTGGGTTCAGATGAATTTAAATTAATGAACGAGGAGTCTGGTCAAAGCGATTTTGATGAAATTGACGAGGATGCCGCCGGGAACGATGATGATTTATCTCATGATTCTGAGTTAGATGACGATGATATGAGTGATGAGGATGTCACTGTACAAGCTTTACCTATGGATGATGAATTTCTTGGTTCTGATGATGAGCAGGTTAGGAATCTTCCATCCAATCGGCTTCATCTCAGTACAATAAGAACTAACATTTTCCTTGATTACGTAGCTTACAGCCTTTGACCGTGCTGGCGATTCCGATGATTCATCTATTCATTCTGACGATGACTTTAGCGACATGTCGGACGTTGAAGAGCAAGAGTTGCAGACTAATATAAATGAAACAGAAGTGTTCACCTTACCTAGCGGTCAGGAGATCGAGAAGGAGAAGTTAATGCCTCCTGATTTGGCGCTAGTTCAAACTCGCATACAAGAAGTTGTCAAAGTACTTTCTAACTTCTCTGAACTGAAGGATCCCGGACGGTAAGATTATATACTTCTTTCTCTTACCTTGCTTCGCATTACAGCTCACAGTATCTGCCATGATAGATCTCGCTCCGATTATGTGTCACACTTGATTTCTGATTTGTGTCTGTATTACGGTTATTCGGAATTTCTCATGGAGATGCTATTTAATCTTTTCCCCACCCAACAACTCATCTCATTTCTCGAAGCGAATGAAGTTCCTCGTCCAGTCACAATCCGAGCAAACACACTCAAAACCACCCGACGTGATCTTGCACAGAGTTTAATCAACAGAGGTGTTAATTTAGAGCCGATTGGGAAATGGAGTAAAGTCGGATTGCAAGTATTTGATGCGCCGGTCCCTATTGGTGCTACACCCGAATACTTGGCAGGAATGTATATGTTGCAAGCCGCGAGTAGTTTTCTTCCGGTAATGGCGTTGGCACCGAAAGAGAATGAAAGAGTGTTAGACATGAGTGCCGCCCCTGGTGGTAAAACGACGTATATTGGTAAGTAGATCTTCTAGTCATTATCCGCTGTTGTATTGGAATGACAAATCTTGACCTATCTGTTATAGCCGCTCTAATGAAGAACACTGGTCTCGTTTTTGCGAATGACTTTTCAAAGGACCGTACAAAAGCATTGGTGGCCAATATTCACCGGTTAGGTGTTAAAAACGCAGTAGTATGTAATTACGATGGTCGTCAATTCCCTTCCGTCATTGGAGGATTTGATAGAATCTTGCTTGATGCTCCCTGTAGCGGGACTGGTGTCATTAGTAAAGACCCTGCCGTAAAGCTTAACAAGGTTCGTGTCCTTCATTTTATTGTGCATTAAGATCCTGTTACTGACTTATTAAATTGTCGTTTTTAAGACTGAAAAAGACTTCGACATGCTTTCTCAATTACAGAAACAACTTATTCTTGCCGCAATTGACTCCGTCGATGCGAACTCATCTACTGGTGGATATATTGTGTACTCCACTTGTTCCGTGATGGTAGAAGAAAACGAAGACGTAGTTAATTACGCCTTGAAAAAACGTCCTAATGTGAAGTTGGTTGAGACTGGACTAGAGTTCGGTGAAGTAGGGTTCACCAAGTACGTATTATAGCGGTACTTTCCTCGAATTCTATGCTTTCTAATTTAGTGATTCTCGTTTCATAGGTTTCGCGGCAAAACATTCCATCCTTCTCTTTCTCTTACGAAGCGCTATTATCCCCACACCCACAATATGGATGGCTTCTTCGTCGCCAAATTCAAGAAGTTCTCTAATAAAGTCCCGAGTGTAGCCAATGAG
Source organism: Paraphysoderma sedebokerense (assembly GCA_025602915.1). Taxonomy (NCBI): domain Eukaryota; kingdom Fungi; phylum Blastocladiomycota; class Physodermatomycetes; order Physodermatales; family Physodermataceae; genus Paraphysoderma; species Paraphysoderma sedebokerense. Next base: position 85,351 of record JAHLJZ010000040.1, on the reverse strand, counting down.
GAAGATGAAAAATCGCCTAAGACCAAGTCACAGTCGCAGGATGCGAAAGTTCCCAATGGCAAACAAAATGAAGAGGAACTGGGATTTAATGACGATGAAGATGAGAAAGTGATGGAAGGTTTGATATCCTATTTATCCCACATCCATGCGGTCATATGTTGATTATTTGTATTCTCCATTTATAGAGCTCCGCCGTAAAACCCTCAAATCGAAAGGCATCAAAACATCAGTAAAACCATCAGATTCTTCTACTCAATCTCCAAATTCTGAAAGTGCAACGTCTCAATCTGAGTCTAACGGAAACAGCAAAATGAGTGAAGAAAAATCAAAAGACACTCGTGCGAACGGAAATGCAAAAGCAGTGGGCAAAAAACGATTCAATAGGAACATGAACTACAAGAAAAAAAATAACAACTAATGTATTCATTATATGTAGAGTAATAAACATGAAATGTAACATTTTTGACTTAATTTGTCAATTTTTTGATATTGTCGGAAGAGTGCTTCTGGCGGCACCAACACTATAGACAGCGAGTTGATTTAAACCAATACGATCAAGATTAATGTCGCGATATGCGATAATTTGAGCCTAGAAATAGTATTGAGCAGACTTATTGTTTTAATGGAACAACATCAAGCAGGCTTCAAAAATAAAACCCATCATATCAGTTTATTATAATAAATACGTCAATTATTACGTCTAACAGCTAACGATGAGAACAGAAAACTAAATATTAATTTAAGCTTAATATCATTTCCTCAATATATCAGATTAGCGGTAGCAGTAGGCTAAATACAGCCAGCACTATCGTATCAAGTCAAAAGCGGCTTTGAAAACTGATTTCTTGTCTTTCTTTTTTCCAGCCACTTGATCTAGTTCTTTATGGACTCCTGGGGCGTTTCGTGATTCTGAAGTATCAGACAACGAGGAAGAAGAACTATTATAAGTTTTTTGGTTTTTGAGTGTGAGAGTGGAATCTTGTGATTTAAGCGATCGAAGACCCTCTAAAAATTATATTAAGGAAGACGCAGATCTATTAGTGATTACTCTGGACTGAAAATCAGACATATATTACGAACCAGAAAGCAAGGACTCCGGCTTTCGCTCATTTCTCGATTCTGAGGGATTGAATCCATGACTATGTTGTTGACTGGTTTGCCCAACCTGCGACAATCGCCTTTGGAAGACATTCGGATCAAAATCCGGAAGAGGATGATTATGGGCATAGTCATTGTAGTAAGTTCTTTCTTGGGGCAAAGAGCGGACAGAAGATGAAGATGAGGATTTGCGCCTTTGCTGATTTTGGAGGAATGACGGCGACTGGGAAATTGGCCGGTTATAATTGACATGAGATGAGGACGCATAGCGGTCCGGAACAGATTTTGAGTATCGGTACGAATCCTGAGACTTTGGAATGGGAATATCTATTGACATTTGCTGCGGAGAGGGTGGAGTAGTTTGAAGCAAGTTCTGATATATTGATTTGAGGTGATTGATTTCCGACTCAAGAATAGCGATCCGCGAAGGGTTCACATCTTTTGGCACTTTCGTTACTACAACTGGTGATTTGTGGGCATTTCGAGAAGCATTACGGATGGGAACAGATGACTCGGATGGCGTGGGAGGTTTCAACATAGCAGCCCGATTTATATCGGTGAGCTGATTCAGTTTTGATTCAAAATTAGCGATGACATTTCTCGTTGCAAGAGAACTGGCCATTTCTTCAGAGTTTCGATGCGGTGGAGATTTTGAAAGGGCAGTGATTGAACGGAGCTCTGCCAAAGCTGAGGCAGCACTGTCGTCAGTAGGTTTAGCGACACTTGCAGAAACCTGGATTTCTTTTGCATCCGCGATACCGGCCGAAAATTTCTCGACCTCATAACGTAAACTTACAATTTTGTCGTCCAAAGAACTGCCATTTTCGTCAGACTCTTTGCTTTCCTTGATTGAACTTTGCTGGACTTCGAACTGATTGGTGGAGAGCGCCATCGGATTTTCAGCTGTTCCGGGAGAGTCACTACTCATCTGCTGACGCTCGGTCGACGAAGAGAAGTCAGGCGACGACGGTGACGAATTATACGCAGAATCCGGGTTCGGAACTTCTTGCCTAGCTTTATCAGAGGATTCATTGCTCTCCGACTACAAGGGGTAAGTAACCAGAAGATAGGATCCGGTAATCAATGAAAATCAAAATCTTACGTTTTCGATGAGTGGAGATTGCTCAGATACCACTGTATCAGTGAATGCCTTGTTGACAAGAACTTTATATTCGTTTCTGACCGATTCTAATTCTCTCTTCAGTAATATATTTTTGGCTTCCAATGTCTTCACCCTACTTTCAAGGAGGGCCTTCTCGTCGACAGCTGTAGATAATTTTGTTTGAACGGTCTCCAGCTCAAGGGATTGCGATGTGAGAGTTTCTTGCAAAGTGGACATTTTATTCTGGACGGTGAGAATTTCATTTCTAATATAGGTGTAGCGCTATGGAGATCCATAGGTTAGACATGGATCAAAAAGGGTAAAAATTGAAAACGAACATCTCGGAACAATTTGTTCTCTTCAGCCAATACTCGGTTTACTTCCACGGCCTCTTTAAGTTTTGTTTGCAGCTATAAAAAAGATGAAGGGGAAATTTCAGCGCTAATTAATCGCCCACTGTAATATGTTCTGCCATCACTTACCAGAGTGTTCTGACTTCGCAACTCCAGCAATTCATTTCTGATTAGGTCCATTCTGCAAGTAGCCGACTCAAACTATGTATTGTTTGGAAGACTGAGTGAGACAGTGACAATTTTGCGAAAGGAAAGATGAGCTCCATGACTGTCCAGTGCAAAAAGTCAATCTGAAACACAAACAACGTCGGCCGGCAGCGAGCTTGAATGCGTTGCAAAGGGCCTCAGCAATTAACCGACGAGGATTAGCACTTCGCTCAGAAGGCCAAAATCGTTTCGCATAAATCTAGTGGCCACAGGAATTGCAATTATTTTGCTGTAATTGAGAACCTAAGCAATTTAGAGATTCTGCAGCTACCATCACCGTTGAGTTTACAAGGCTTGCATGCTGTGAGCGCGAGGTTCACTCATTTCCCCACATCATTAGCAACATCGAGACTAAAACGACTTACAAAATCAAAATCATGCCAAACAAAACGAAGAAATCACCAGCTGTTAATAAGCGAGGAAAATTCAAGCCTTGGCTAGTTGATTTGGACCTCGATCCCGAGGAGGATGGTAAAATGACATCTATTCTTCGAATTTGACCCTCTATATCATGTTCATTCTTCCTCACAAATTTGATATATTTGACTAGAGCGTAACTTACGACCAATAGATATTATACAACTCTTGAAGGTTGATGACAGTGGCGAAGAATCCAGAAAGCCGATACATAGCAATGCCCGCTCCTCATTACCAAAAAGCCCCCAACAGTCTCTGTCTACGAAATCCAGATCTGCAAACTTTGATGCATTTCAATGCAACGAAAAGGCCCGTCACAGGTCTGCTAGAGGAACATCTCCAGAATCCGAGTTGCCAAAGTCCACCCAAAAAAAGGACCTAGCTGACGCTAATGCTCCTGCGAAGGAACGGCCGAGGCATTTACAAGAATCGGTAACTACGACTGCCCAAGCAAACGCAATTGATTCCAAGACACATGTACATATGAATCCAGAATTGGACTCGTTACGATTGTTGCTACATTCTGAACAGCAGGAAAAGGAAAATTTGCTATCGGAGATCAATGGGTTGCAGATTGAGTTATTAGATCTCAAGACTACCGTTGACAACCTCAATGATGATAAGGCGAGATTACTGGAAGAAAATAAGACATTGGAAGAAGAAAATAAAATACTGGTGGATGCGAGAAACAAATTTAGAGTCGACTTTGAGGAGCGATTTCTTCGCGTGGAGAAAGAGTGGACGGCTGTTATGAAACGGGAGGAAGAGGAACGTGGAAGAGTAGTAAAGGAGGTTTCTATTCTTTTGTTTTTATGTGCAGATTAAATTTTATATTCTGACCGTAATGAAGCTTGAGACAACTCGAGAGTATCTGTCAAAGCTGCAAACAGAATACGAATCCACGAAGCGGACAATACAAGATCAACAACAAAAAATACAGGACTACTCCTCAAAATTGGAATGGTTATCAAAGTCGCTAGAGCAAGTTGGACAGGAGAGAAACGAATTGCTTCGCGAAGTTGACAGTTATAAGGTTAGCTTTTACCATATTGGTTTCGAAGAATCGACATTGACCTCGATGTAGCAAAAATACCAGGAATTACAGAATGGTACTCTGTTGTCGTTGGAAATCCAATTAAATGAACTTAATCGTGAACTGACGTAGGTAAATTTTTCGGCATATAATCAGTGAAGCCGGTTGCGCTTACTTCTTCGCAATTGGAATAGGGAATCAAAGCTGCAAAATGATGAATTACAAAGTAAACTTAGGGTAAGCTTTTTTTGTGATCTTACAATTGTGCATAGTGATATAAATTCTATTTAAAGGAAGCAAAAATAGCAAATATGGCTCCAGACACCGCCGATGTTGCGCAAGAAGCCGAATACTACCGGAACCAGGCGGAAGAGTTGATAGCTGAAAATGACGATTATAAGGTTGCAACCCTATTTATCTTTATGAGTAAACATGGCTTGATATTGACATAACTATAATTCTAGTCACGACTTGAAAGATCGCAAAGTCAAATTCAGATTCTACAAGCTACGGTCGATCAATTGCTTTCATCTACCCTTTCAGAAACCTCCAGGCCGAGCTCAAGGTACTCCAAAACGCGAGAAACCTTACAGAGTTCACCCAAAGTGGCCGCAAATCGAAGGGCTTCGATGGCCGGAGCTCTAAGACCGTCAGAAAACACCATCTCATCTTCACCTCGATCTCGTCAGCGCCCTCAATCAATGTATTCCGACTTTCAAACATACGAAGATTCCAACCGCCAAACAAAGGGTCTTGCTCATTCTCCTACCATTTTACCTCGTCGAATAACCTCACCCAACCTCCAGAGTAAAGCAGAAATCGAAGTATCCCCTACTTCTCCACCCTCAAAACTACCGATTCGAAAGGCGGCATGGGGAAGTCAAGCATCTTCGCCATCCTCTGATGACAACAATGTAGAAGTTAATTCAGCTGTCCGAGAACGATCCAAAAGTCCCCCTTCAACATCATCGCCTTCCCGTAGAAGCGCTATTTTGCACTTGGAAAGTAAAAAGTTGTACCAGGATTCAACTTATCCCTCTCGACCTCCGACGCGACCGACTAGTGTCATTGGACTTAGAACGGTCGAAGGAGACCAGGACTTCGAGGCGGAGAGAATTGCACATAATAGCAAAGGGAAAGCTCGTAATGACGAGTTTGAAAAGACGAAGTTCGACTGGATGGAGTACGTTAGAGCAACTGAAGCACTTGAAAATCAGTTGAGAGATTTAAGTTCGAGGAAAGAATTCGTAAGTCAATTACTCGCTCATCGTCACGTCATCCTGTCGTCAGGTTGGCTTGATGAACTTCTGAACGAAATTAGCCTAAGCTAACCTAAATTTACTCGCAATTATGTTTAACTCCTAACTGCAGCTTCAATCTGAATATGCTCGCATTCCAATTCATGGTGGCTCCGCCCAAAGTCGTCGGAAGAAGGAAGAACTGGAAAGAATGCTGGACATGGTTGATAAACAAATTGGACATGTGCGGATGCAAATGAAGTCGATGCATGTCTTGTGAATTTGCATTTCGAGCGTGTTCGTTTAGTTACTGCAAATAAATGTTAACTAAAGCCATAATAGATCCATTAAACCAAAGGTATTTTATTTGTACATTATCAAATGTTCTACAAATTTCCTGGACATTGCATATACAGACATACTCTGTTTCATATTAACACCCTATGCATATATCATACGCGGAGTACGACTTAAACTATTGTTCCTACCCTCGTTTCGCCTTGACAAACTCTGCGTTGCTATTACTTTATCTACATATTCGGCCAAGTCTTCCTGTCCATCCTTACTTGGATCACACCATGCTTCTAATATTGTGCTCCCACCGGCAAAGTCTTGTGAATTTAGGACGTCCTTGCAGAATCCTTCAAATTCTTTTGTTCTCTGCTTTACAACAGCTGGCAAAATACAAATTTGTTTGTAATTATTTTCTATGGAGGCTGTTAACATTGGTGGAAGCGATAGAGAAAGCGAGGGTAAACGATTATTCAGAGCCTCAAGAAGGTTGTAAAACGAATGACAACATCTAGTAACTTCTCGAGAGGATCCTCGGGTTGGTGTGATTGTGAGGGTGAACGAGTAATGGCCAGCTTTAGCGCGACGGCAATTGAGAACTTTGATGTCTTGAATGGCGCGAGTTTCGAACGAGGAGGTCGCTAATACCCTTGGAGTGGATATCGAGCTTGAACCATCTGAAGCCGTCTGTGGGGATCGGGCACCATATAATTTTTCATCTAATACATGTTGAGGCACTCGGCGAGTCAATGTGGGTTGCCGCGATGCCGATATCATTGACGGGGAAGGAGTGAGGGGAGCAGAACCTCGACGACGAGGTGGCATTCGGTCCATAGATGATGTCCTCAATAAACCTGGGCCACGCAGGGGAGAGGGATTTGAGTTCGACCTTTGAACTCGATATTGGATGCCACTGTCCGATGCCATATCGTAGGTATTAAAGCGTTCGCGATCGGCGTAGGTGGGGGCAGAACGGGACGACCGGGTATCACTATATCTGTCGTCTTCGTCACTGTCAGCGGCGTGAATGCTGACAGAGTCCATTGAAACTGTTGCTAACGCCACTTCGACATCTTCGACGTTCATAATCATGTCACTGTTATCATACACCTCCACTTTATCTACCCTGATAAGGCCACTTTCTCCGTAGGCATTCCTGCATTTATAGCAATTTTTATGTGGTAGAAACGCCTCAACCGTTACCTCCTCACCGGCTGATGCCTTCAATGCAACGGAACCCCCCATACAACGGATGAGAACCCTTCCTTTCAATCCCGCACTACCGTTAGACAATGTTGACGACGAGGCGGTGGAATTTGAAGGCGACGGTGAGTTTGGTGGTCTGGTTCTGGAAGCTGGTTTGTAGTCAGTTGGTGACTGAACGAACCTCTCGGAGTCTGAGAATGATGGTGACTCGGGTTCGGGTTGTGAACGGTAATCATAACGATCTCTCTCTCTATCGTCTGCTGCATTTGATATTCTTCTCCCGTAACCGTTATCAATACTCTCTCTCGTTCCAGATCTAGAATGTGACCTTTGCAGGGGAACAGGCTCAACAGCATCATCGTCAACGACGACGAAATAATTTGCCGGCACTAAACCAACTTTGGCGGTCCTGCTAAATGGCGCGGAAGCATTTGTGGATGCAAAAAACCAATCTTGCTTGCGAGATAGTATGAAGAATTCTTGATGCTTTGAGAACGACAATTGATCGTCCTGTTGAGCAGAGTAAGAATACAGGGCACGAATTCGTTTTAGGGGCATCCTGTAAAGTCTGTGGGCCGAGGTATCAGGTAATATAGAAAAGAGTGAGCACGGACTTTTGAGGAGAGTGCGAATAAATACTGAATCCGAAATAGGATCACTTTAAAAGGTGAAAGTAATGGGCATTTTTTGGCATTGCGGGGATTAATAGCATCTCCACCAATGGCAAGCCCACTTTAATTCGTGCGACAAGGCGCGACGGCTCAATTACAGTACACGGTCATGTCCACGTTCAGAGGCTCAATTTGCGTCGGCACGGCTTGATTGCTCAAGACAATCAACCTGCTATTTATCTGATGCAAATTTGCTCGGTCAATGTTTCTTATTTTTGTCAATTGGCTATTTTGAATCTGTTCATGAGGCTCGCAATTCTTTACCAAAAATTCCTGGAATGTTTTCAGTAGCGGCAAGTAATACCGACTAATCTTGCTTCCATCGCTTGTTCAGTAATCATCCTGAAGTCATCTTGACAAGCATAATGGAAAGTTCTGTTTGAATGAATACCCTGAATTTTGAATCATGATTCAAGATTGCGCTGCTCTCCTTCAATGAGTAATCTTTCGTGCAGATGTAATACACCGTAACACAGCTGTCCTTTCAATGAAGATATTGCAATATTCCCTCTTGCCTCGTGAGTGAAATTTGTGGATAACCAATACAAACGGGAGGGATAGGATTGATTACTTCATACTATCCAGTATCCACATCACTTGATGACGATCCATGCAAGAACTCCAGATCTACTTCCGTTAACTAATAGTGTTTATGGGCATGATGATTGGATATGATTCGGCTAGAGTGAAAGATGATACAAATTGTGTAATATACTATAAAGTTAATGTCAACGTATTGGCAGAAACGAGGGTAACACAGAATGGCTGGTTAAGATGCACAGCTCGCAGGTGGGCTATTTTTGGCAACGGTTCGGATATTTTTAATCCAAAGCGAGACGAAAGCACACACCACATTACGAAAACGTTGATGCAGCGGCAGCAAAAGCCCTAAGGTACATTCTTCATTCTCTGAGTCAGTCTGAGTTGAATGAATCCGCCTCTTCCATTTACGGCCAATCCGTTAATTATTTATTCCCCCCGAGGGCCTCAATTAATGAATCTTCATTACACAAAAGTGATAAGACTTCAGGCGAATGATACAGAGATCACAATGTCTTTATTTTGTTTCCCCTATACATAAGTATAACATCATGCTGTTGCGTTTCGACTGATTCGATGCCACTATAGCCAAGATGGCGTCAGTTATCGTGATAAACGGGTGCATGTGACTGACTTAGCCTTCATCATCACATCAATAATATATTTATTCTCGAATTCTGTTTTTTCCTCTATATGATACTTTTCTTTTCCACTCCGCGGTTGCCACATGTTCTCAATGTGAACACAGCGAATAATATTTTAATTTATTATCGTTTGGTACAATAGCAAGAACCTTCCACTCTGACTTTCATTGCTTCAATCATTAATTTTTAGCACATTTTCCTGGTCCACTTTAAAGTTAATCAGTGGAATTAAAAAAAAAGTATGAATAATGGATCCTTGTAACATACAGAATACCGCAGTAAACCCAAATGAAAATACATGTATTGAACCAATTAAAACAATTAAATGCGCGCGCTCAGTCGTTCCACGCTATCATTTTTAATTAATTCCCGGTAGCAGTCGTACCAATCTGAAGAAAATTAAGTGAAAAACAACATAGAAATCGTCCATAATTCATTGGCATTATATTGCATTGGTTTTTAATTCGGTTGCTCCCATGGGATGAGTATTGCCATTGAAAACACTAATAGGCTATCCTTGTGACTTTCATACCTGGTACAAGCTAACAAGCAAAGAGTGCATCAAGGTGTAACACTTCACAAACAACGACACATGGCGAAGTTCCAGTAACAACTCCTGAAATGACATGTGAATACAGAAAGCGTACGGTAGTTGAAGCGGAGATACTCAACCTATTTTTTTTTTTGGTATTCCGCTACTAAATGTGGCTCTCTGAAAGTTCTGGACGCAAACGCCGAAGGATCGGAAATAGGCGATTTAGCGTTTAGACGCAAGTTTGGCTGTCGGTGGTGTTGCCAAACACGCTCGGCGAAATGCTGACTTTCGCTACTTCCAGTAATTGCTCCGGGCGGCCGGAATACACCGAGGAACCCAAGAAATATCCGCACACAAATATCCGGTTTTATCAAATTATCTACAAACTCATTCGTTTAAAGTATCCTTTTCATTCAATTTATTCGGTCGATTGTTTACAAAGTTTTGGGAAATCACAGATTCACAAACTTAGAACTGTGAATTATTCTGTTGTCCCCAGCCATCCAAATGAAGACCCTCCTCCAGAAGACGTCAAGCTACTTTCAGCTTCATTTTGACTAACACTGTTCCCAAACATAGACCCGAATATACTATCACTGGGCTCCGGTTGGTCTACTTTAATTCTATCCCACAGTGTCATACATGACTTTCCTTCACCGTCGTTGGTGGCATGCGAGTTCAACTCTCTTTTGGCCTTGTCTACAATTTGCATAATTCTCGAGTGAGCCGGATACTTAGCTGTCAAGGCGCTTGTGAAGTCCTCATATAGTGTATTCGCTTGGTTTCTGCATTCTGCCATTCCCGTGCTACAATTACCACTGCCGTTCACCTGGGACGAGCATGCGATTAATGTCGAGTCACTAGTATCGTTTCGATCATCGGCATCACCGTAACCCGAAATATGCGACCGTTGAGAGAAAAGGAAACTAAGAACATTTTGCAAATTCGACTCTGCGACAAAGTTTTGGGTAATTGCTATGGAAGGAGTAAGATTTATAACGGTGTGCCACCAGCTAAAATGAAATATGGTGTCAGTAACCGAATTGGAGTCGATAACCCGCCAAACTCAATTTACATACCCATTTGGAATGAACACGACTTCGGATGATCGACAGACACACCAAATCGGTCGCTTATCTTTGGGCAAATTTTTAACGATGTCTTTCGTCTGCAGAAACCAGTTAACCCACCAATCGACGAGACTCACCGGAGTAGAGACCTCTCCCCCGTCTTCTGATGGGAAGACCCCAGGTGGAGTGATTTCGGGTGGATATCTGCTCAACGGTTTACAACGGTTAGCCACATCTCCACTTCTCATATGTAGAGATGAAAGCATATCGCAACTTACAGAATCCATAATTTTTCACCTTTGATTACAGCATTCCAGGCGCTTGTACTGTTCGGATCTTTGTGCATTGTACTTCCCGACCTCTCGGGGCCAATGATAATCCATCTATAGTCTGGCCTATTAGGTCCCAAAACGCTAAACAAGTCCTCCCTAAACATCTCCGGTACTTCCCAATCTTGACATAATTTTGGAGCTCTCGCCGCAAAATTTTTATCGAATAAATAAACGGGTGCTTCATCGTGTGGTGATCCGAGTAAGTAGGTGATATAATCTCTTATTCTCAATTCTACCGCTTCCGCTCGAAATAGCATGTCCCCATAATTTTCCGTCCAAAAATCCCAATCACTCCATTTTCGAAGTGCTGCCCAGTTGTCAATTATATTTCTAAGAAGAACTGGAGTATTAGTTAATTCGTACCGCAATTTGAAGTGTTCCAGAGGGGGCGAAGATATGCAATCGATAGAGCGAACAAAGTTGGAAGATTGAAGTATATCGATTAAATAATTCAGAGGGAAGTTAGAATAATACCAAGGCTGATAAAGTAAATCTGAATAAAAATGTGGAATCTGAATTTGATCAATTCCAGTCGTAAGATCATCGTCCGCCGTACTCTGTATCTGCCGAAATGTAGATCTCCAACTTCGATTTATCCACTTCTTCGACTTATTACCAGGAGATGTGCTCCACTTTTCTAATACCCAGCCCTTCCAGATTTCTTCATACTTTCCAAAGGCGACCCAAGCCTTTGACACACAGGATAGTTTACATAAATCTTTATAATTTAGATATTCTACAATAAATCCCAGCAAGAATTCGTCTGATAATGCAGAAAATCGGCCGAGTCCATCTGTTCTTGTTGGCTTGAAATCCGGAGAATCCGAGTCGAAATAGAAATTTCCTAATGGTTTAATCCCAAGAGGGTGGGATGGAACCGAAGCGACTGGAATTTGAGGATTAGACGACGAGGAAGATTTAGATCGTTTAGAGGACGTCGAGAAAATTGTGTTCAGTTGCTTTCTTTTTCGGGTTGACATGATTTTGTAGAATTTCTTTCGTACATCACTGTACTTCGCCAATGTCATGGAATTCTAAGTTTAATTGTGCATGGCAACCGCCACGTGATTTATCCTAACAGCACCTTCCCTCCGCTTCTTATCCACCGACAGTCACGGTTAAATCTAATTATATTGTTACTCTCTAATTTCATAATCCAAAATGGTAACCATCCTTCAGTTTCTACCAATTTATCCAAAATGTACTGATTGCTCATCTCCCCATCCACGCTTCGCTGCTTCTCCTTAGGCTGCTCGAATAATCGCTCAAATCGTTGTGCTTGGAACTCAAATTGTTGGCAAAGCGTTCATAGAGGCCTATAAGCAGGCTGCAGCAAGTATGTTTATATTCATTTACCTATTGTATTATTGAGTATTCTGGAATTAGCGGATGCGGATCGTCAAAAGTGGCACTACAAAACCGTAGGCAGATCGCAGATGACAAATATGAGGACAGCAGCTATTCATTTGGTGTTACAAACTCATGACGCAATGAGTTCTAGAGCGTATAAACTGTTCATTAACTTGACGTTTTATTCAATTCTACTTCAATTCATTCATCAATTTGCAGATGCCGCCAAAAACGGTGGTCCCCAAGCCGCCCGAGCTGCAGCTTCATCTACATCATCGTCATCAAAATCTGATGCCATAACACAAAAAACCGGACTAACACTTTCAGAAGCCTCACAAATTCTCAATGCGAACAATATATCGTCATCGTCGAAGGAAGAAATACTGAAAAAGTACGAACACTTATTTAATGCCAATGATCCTGGAAAAGGTGGCAGTTTCTATTTGCAGAGTAAAGTGTACAGGGCACTGGAAAGATTAGAAATGGAATGGGCAGAAGAGGAAAGCAAGAAGATAGAAATGGGCAAGGCGGAAGCAAAAGATGGAAACGCCAATAGTAATAATCAGTCAGAATCCGCGAAAAGGTGAAATGGTTGTAGTGAAAAGGATTTGGAGCAATCCGACGAAATAACTTAAATTGAATATCATCTATATCATATGAAGAATCTCCTGTCTACTTCTCCCACCATGCATGAAAATTATCGCACAGAGTGATGCGATTAGTCAACTTATACTATGTCCAATTGCACATTGCCGTAAGCAGGACTAGATATCCGAAGCCGTGAACACAAAAGCTCTATTACCAATTGCTTTACAAAATAGACTGTCTAACATAATAAATACATAGTGAGCTATTACCCAAATTATATCGATATTCAGTTTAACGACATAGATCCACACTTTTACTAGCTGAACTATCCTTTACGTTGTTGAGGTGGATAAGGAGCCTGCGAAGACTGTTGAGGGTGTCGGAAAAATCCTGGGGGACCGTCCATTCCTTGAGGAGGATAGCCATTTTGCGGATGATAGCCATTTTGCGGAGGATACACATTCTGTTGGGGAGGATACACATTCTGCTGGGGAGGATACACATTGTGCTGGGGAGGATAAACTTGAGGGGAGTAACCTCCTTGAGGAGGGTATGGTCCCGTAGGAGGATAGGCCGCTGGAGGAGGATATACCTGCGATGATTGTTGGGGTGAATGTGAACTGAATGAAGCGCCGTTTGGAATATATTGAGGTGAATGCGAACTGTTTGCATTACCGCTTGGGGAGATGCCTCCGCTCTGAGGTAGCTGATTTGGAAATCGCAAGAAATCTGGTGCTGCCGGGTGATGCGATAAGCCCTGTTGCTGATCTGTCGAAGTTGGAGGAGGAACAGATGGTGCTACGTTTTGTGCGCGGGGAGGTAGAGATGGTTTAGATCCTTGTGGAGCGGGTGTAGTTGCTGCTTGCTGGGGACGTGGAGCAGGAGGCTGATTCGATGATGAAAGAGGAATCGGGGGAGATACCCCAGGTACACGGAGAGGCACAGACGGTTTAGGCTCTTGATTGGAAGGAACACTTGTTGGGTTGTTCGACGATGATACAGCCGGTACCGGTGGCGAGACGCCGGGAATTCTTGGAGGAGCTACTGGCTTGGCGCCTTGAGCAGTCGGCATAGCATTCGCTTGTTGGGGTCGCGATGGGGACTGTTGAGCATTGGATGAAGCTTGCTGACTCGAAATTCCAGTAGACGGAGAGGATGCTCCGTTAGCCAAAGCAACCGGTTGGGTTCCATTTAATTGTGCAGACGACGGCTGCGCCTGGAAATTCTGCGGTCGCTGGGGATGAGGGTTGGTGTTGGGCCCAGTTGACATCATGGATGTTGATGTATTGTTGAAGTTAGAATTTTGCGAGTTCTGCTTCTGGAGAGGTGTGGCTTCATTATTCTTGCCATTTACATTGACTGCTCCCGGCTGTTGAACAGATTGATTAAGGTTGGGACGTGATCCCGACTGTTGAGTAACAGGAGCTGCGCTTTGCATACGGGGAGGCGCCACCGGCGTAGAGCCATTCGGTTGAGCCAACCCACCGGGGACGTTACCAGAAGAACCCCCATTCATCCCATATCCCAATCGATTCTTATTCGCCTCATCCCATGCAAAGGGACTTGTGCCAAAATTGACCGCGACAACACTAGCTCCATTAGCTATAATTGATGCGAAACATTAATTGAAATCCAAATAAACAATGACTTGGAGGAAAATCCACTGAAATTAAACGTACATCCAATACAAGGAAAAATGTCGAAGCGAGGATTCCATGCCCAATCACAGGAAGTCGCATCGCCCGCCGGACCCAAATTTTGTCCATTCAATGTGAAGAAAATGGTTCGACTGTTGAAATCAATTCCACAGCCGACGACCGCACCAGCTAGAGAATGAAGTCAGACAAAGTCATAGAATGTCACACATAGAGTCATATTTTTATTCGCAGCCTACCTTCAAATGGTTTCCCGTATTCGATACCGGGACCCACAATTCGGTTTATTTGTTTGCGGCCGGAACTATGATAGCCGATAGAGAACTTGGCCCAACCCTGAAGGATAAAATTTTAGGAGACTTTTCAGAAATGAATCTTTTTTGGAGAACAAAGTATTTAAAGGTCAGTCTATACATACAGGAAGTCTGAAGTCAGGATAGGGAACAGTCGAAAGCCCCAATGCGACATAATGAACTCCTTCCTTTTCCATTACTTTAATTTCATAATAATACACTCCGTTTCCACTGACACCATTAGGTACAGGATAATTCGAATTGACGCAGTTGATACCTCCCATAAATTTAATGTTTAGTGGATCAGAAAGCTGTATAGCGCTTTTCTTTGCATCCTTCACCTGCCACATCGATGGCCCTCTTTGTCTAATCATATCTTTAATCTGAGGAGGCAAACGAGTATCGACAGAGCCGGGCGGACTAGCTGTCTCGAATTCGTCTGCCATCTGCTGTGCACTCTTCCTTGGACCTTCTGGTTTCGATTCGTTCACCTCAGCGAGAGCGATTTGGGAGTCTCCATTATTGGACGTTTCGGCTTTCTTCCTGCTTCTCAGAAACTTTCGCAGAAAGTGAGCGCCCAGCAATATGGCTACGACGATAGCAATAGGGATGAGGATGAGCACGATAGTCTCCATGCTCTCGTAGACTCTTGTGGATATCGAATGTGTTGCGCTGTGTCGAAGCTGCCGAACTAACACACGTTCCGGCAGGGAACGACAGTCACGTGAGGCAATACAGCGGACCAATGAGCGCGCAGTCTGCCCACAAAAGCAAAAGAAAAGCTTATAAATATGCCAGCCATGCCTTCTGCTATATTAATATTCCGCATAATGCGCCAATTGCTTTTTCCAGAAGCCAATCTGGATGGAACACTGCGCACTGCCCGCACGTCAGCTCATTTCGTTGGAATGGTGAACTGTCACACTATATTCGGACCATACACTGCCAATGCTATTTTTAGATCTCTGCAATGCTCAGATAACTTAGTGGAACGACATCTACAATTTCATGTTTCCACAGAATTAAGCACATATCCTTTCACTCCTTGCACAAGCCTCTTCAACTTTTCCTCGACTTTTTCTTTTTCACGCATCAATGCTTGATACTTCTTCTCCCATGTCGTCATAACCTCATCGCATCTTAACCTCCACTCGTCTTTCTCCTTCTCCAAAGCTGTGCAAATCGAAACAAACTTATGCAATTGACTTTTCGTTTCGTCATTTTCTTCGGAAGCAGTCTGTAATTTGTCCAGAATCTGCCGATTATGATTTAAATTATGAGCGACTGAAACATGTAATTGATGAAGATGTTTAAATTGACGCAGGAAAGGAAGTGGATGGGTATCCGAAGTCAGAGACGGAGACGATTCGTTTCCCCCGCTTTCAATCAAAGTGACCACAGATTCATACATCTTGTCGTATTCTCGAAGAACGTTTTCCAACCCATTAATCACCGATTTCAATTCGTTTACTTCGTTGTCCTTTACGATGACTTGTTCCTCGAGTTTTTTCTGCTTCGAATTATATTTACTCTCCAGCATTTCAATAATCTTTTTTAATTCTTCATTCTCCTTCCGTAGGTCATTTAAACTCTTGACATGATCAGAAATTGTTGATTTCAATTCGTCCAATGTTCTAGTCGACGCGTTGTGCTCGTCGATTACATTGATTAAATATTCTAGTATCCCGCTTAAACTGGATGTCGAGACAGCGGTGACATTATACGGGACGTTCATGGATTTGGCAAACTTTTTTAAGAGTTCTTGAACCTGGGTAGACTCGACGTTCTGTGATATTTGGGAATGAAGTTGGCTTATTTGTTGCTGCAAGTCTAATATCGTTTTGTCTGTTTCCAACTGCATCTGGTGTTCCCGATCTTCAACTAAACTTCGCAAATCCTTCTGCTGGTTTTGTAAACTGACCTCTAATTCATGTATCGTTTCTTCTAGCTGCCGATTCTTTAATTTTTGTTCCTGAAGCTTTGACTTCAATTTGACAATGCTTGCTCGCTCTATTTCCGATTTCTCGTTACTTTTGTTTTCTTCGATATTCTGAGTGGTTGCTTCCAATAATTTCCGTAACGTTACATTCTCTGACTTCCATTCATTCAGTGTATTCTCGAATTGTTTTTGTAATCCGATTAGATGATTGTTAGCTGAAGTCAGCTCACGTATCTTGGATTCGAGTTCATGACATTGAGCTGAATCTGATTTTAGAGGAGAGAGCTGCGGTATATTGATATCGATAAATTGGGGGGATGCACCCGAAAGTATTGGCGACATTGGAGGGAAAGATTGATTCATACTTAAATTATTCAGTAATTTCTTGAGCTGATCGAGTTCGGACTCGTACATTCTAGCCTGTGCCAGTTTCGCTTGTTCGACTAAACTTATCTGCGCCTCTAAATGTTCAATCCGAGATTTTAACTCCTTGTTTAAGAATTCGAGCTGCCGCATGTTTTCTGCACCTGGATTGACTGGGTCTCCCGTGATGGAAGTTTTCAATTTATCGTTCTCGACTTTCAGTTTAGTTACTTGGTTTTCTAATTCGAGGATTTTTCCATTCAAATTATCCACTTTAGGTGAGGCACAACTCAGATCGATCACTTCGTCCTTTACCGCGACGAGAGGATCCAACGGATTACTTTTCGTTACTTCCAACTGAGAGCGGCAAAACGATAGATAAACCTGAAACATATGATAACAAGTGATAATGGTAGTGTTGACTGAGGTAAGGAAATTCTTGTAAAATGGTAGCTGATTTGGTTGAAGTGTTGATGTCAATAATGTTGTTTTTAAAGATGAAATAACTTGAAGGAAAGAATCGAAATGTCCCAACACATCAGCTCGATGACAGGTAGGTTTCCGAGAGTCATTAAAAGCTGGCGATGTTGTGTGAACGTCCATTTTAAAGCTTTCTATCCTCCGGCGGCAATCCTCAATTGACACTAGTATTTCCTGCAAATCATTGGGATCAACCATGTTTTCCAGTTCATTCTTATTCTTGCGCTCCTTATTCTGCTCATCCAGCCTAAAAATATCTTCTTTTAGTGATCTCTCAAGAACTAGAAGTCGTGAGTTTTCCCGTCGTAATACATCGTTAGTTTCGGTCGATGATTTCAATTCAATAGCATAATGTGACAGTCGAGTCTTCAGAACTTTGACTTCCGCGGAGAGCTTATGAATGATAGTGTTTTCCTTTGCACTTTTGTCATTTAATCTGTCTTCAGACTCTGTATATCTGCATGCTTTCTTTTCATTTTCCAACCGTCGAATCTTAATATTTAAGGTTGAAATCACAGCATTTTTATCAGATAATTGCTTCCGAAGGCGTTCCAACTCAGCCGTGTGTTGACAACAGTCGTTAATTTTGTTTGGAAAGGTCTGATTACAACTGAATAAAGCAGTAGTGTTATTAAATACTGGGCGCAGAGGCGAGGTTTGGGTGCTATTTGTAACTATGGGTCCTACACTGTCGGTCATTTTTACATAAGGTACGGCGAGGGAGCGGTGAGAAGGAGATCCGGATCTGCCTATTTGACTTTTGGAATCATCGTTATCAGCATGGACATGTTCACCAGATTTCTGCACAATTTGAGCAGCATGATCGATGACCTAAAGGGTGGATATCCCGCAGGTTAGTAAGTTCACAGAGAGTTCGGCATAATTTCAACTAAATGAACTCACTTTTTGAACATCTTCAATTGAAGGTGCGACTTTATTTGGTGATGGTGGTAATGATGGTAGTAATTCCGCTAACGACAGTGGTGGATTTTCATCGATTAAGTTTCCTGGCGCCTCTACGGGAACGGGCGATTCGGTGAATACACTTGGTGACGAAGTTGCTTCCGGTGATTTTAGTGCTTTCAGCTCATCAGAAAACTTTTTCATGCTCGCTCTGTGCTCTTTGACAAATGAAATCCATTCCTTCTTCGTGAATTCATCCTCGTTTGAAACTTCGGTTGATGTGACGCTCTTTCGTTCCTGATCTCCAACACTTCGTTTGTTGACTTTCCGCGAGAGACGGACGAAATCAGTTGTCCGGATTGCGTGCTTCTGCATAGTCGGCAAAAGTCAGAAAAGTGACAAGAAACGAGATTGGCTGTGCTCGTCTGCCAATCTGAGTTCTTCGTCTGTGATGATTCTCCCTTAGCAAAGAGACACAAACCATTGGGTAGGGGAAAAGCAGCACCTTCAGCACTTCTCTTCAACTATGATCGACAGTCTCCCACTTTCAGTATGAGCCAACTATTATGAGGTTTATTGTTTAGCACTCTTTCGTATAACTACATTGAGTATGTATGAAACAAAGCAAAGCAACTCAAGGAATTTAATATTTAGCCAAATTTAACGGCTTTCACAACATTGTCGTCGTCAATGTGAACGTTAAGCCCTAAGAATAATTCATTGGTGAGTATATGAGTATTACCAAGAGGTACATGAATGAAACATACTGTCAGGTCGATAATCCATGGTCACAAAATCACCTGGTTTGATTATGCGATTCGATGACGGCAATTGGGACGAATAAACAACGTTCTGAGAGCTTGTGTGAGTGGTTGACCCATACACATTCTACTGTTGATCTTACATACCTCACTCACTTGCTCCGATGGAGCTTTCCCCTTGACAACCTTTTTTCCAACAAGCTTCTGCTCCCAATATCTTATGTCGGCCTCATCCATGTTTGATGTTTGGTGAGAGCTTTGGGTATGGGTGGAGCGTAAGATGGGAGTGACTTCAAGAAATCGTTTGGAGACCCTAGACAATTGGTACAATATAAGAGCCAGGACTATAGCTAAAAGAATTCGTCGAACTAATGGCTGCATCAGTGATAGAGCACTCTGTCCAATGTGTTTGTTTCTGCTGCGCAATCATCCCTAAGGGCCGGACGCAACGCGTGCAAATCAGTTGGATGATCCACGGAACAATGCAGCACACTGACCTTCGGACACCAGTGACCCGATGGCAGACAGCACCAAGACGAGATAACTAAGTATCAATGATTAATATGTATGTTAAACGCGATGTTATACGTGAATTATAGCAACCTTACTGACAACAGCGTGCTGATGTACACAGTATGGCTAGAAATAGGTTGAAAATGCCGAAATGAATTCGATTAGCTATATCCAGTGGTTCTTCCAGACAGAACATCCTACGGAAAACATTTCCTGATATAACTGATCTTTGACAAGTTGACATTTAGGATTGCAGAATCAATTGCGGATCGTATTGACCCCTGTATGTTGCAGATATGCTGAGACGTAACTTAGCCAATAATTGGCATGCAGAGTTTTATACGTTCGAATACTTGATTGTTATCATTTTGCGCGCAGACATATTCCGAATATTCGAAGCACAGCTTTCTTCAGGTATCCCTTGTGTGTATATTCTGTATAATTGTTCTGCTACATTTCTGCACACCAATCAAATTGGATGCTCGAGTCGCGAGCCACCCGAAACACGGCTTTTGCAGAATGGATAAACTATTAGCAATGCAGTCGAACCTTCGGCTTTCAAAATAGGCTCGACATATTCTTCTTCTGAATTTCTCAGAAGTATAAAATGGTGGACGTCCCCGGTACTGTGCGAAAGACTCTTTAGGTATGATGAGAATGTTCATTTTCCAGTTGGAGGCCCTCCTCTACAAGAACTTCAAGCAGCTTATTCGGTCGCCATTCTTACTCCTTGCCAGCATACTTGGACCCGGTAAGTTCATCAATGACGTTTGGTAATTGTAGTCTTTGGTTTTGGCCACAAGCTAATATTTTCATGCAATGTATTCAGGGTTATTCATACTATTGAGTTCTGTTGTTTACTCCGCTCTATACGCTTCCATTTCCAACACAATCACAGCTGATGACATTTCTGATGCCTTGCTCCCACTCACTTTACCAAATTGTACCACTACGAGCACCTCATATTGTAATTCAGTGATCTATTTTGCTCCAAATGACCCGTATCATGTCGAAGTGATGAAAACTGTGGCCAGAGATAATGGCCTTGTCTTCAATACTGATGTCGTTCCTTTCGACACATCAGAGAATATGATGTCACAGTTTTATGCAAATAACAGGAAATTACAAAAATACCCGTTTCAAGCAAAGTAGGCTCAAAGTTTGCAGTTATTCCAGTTCCCTACTTTACTAACATGTTCCTCGTCAGCATACTCTTCACCACATTTAAAGACAAACAAGCTCCCGCTTCGTTAAGGGATGCCGCTCAATCATTCTCTGCTGCACCAATTACGAGTTATACCATAATTGAAACTGACACTATGATGTTCCGCGGTGAATCCATACCATACCAGTATAAGATACGCAAACCTTCTGTCCTTGGATTACAAGTTCGAATTGATTCCGCTATCATAGCCGTACGCAAAGCTATCATGTCTGGCAATGTCAACGCCATTCCTCAGACAAATTTTAAATTTAATGTTGCTACTTTCCCCGCAATTGCCGATGATACAAAAAACCCCAAGAGCACGGCACCTACAGCTTTCATGAGTGACACCGAGACGTTACGAAAAAGTAGGGGAAACATGGCTACATCGGCCCTTATGATAGCTGGGTATTTTCCTATGACGCTGCTGGTGATTCAGAGTAAGTAATTTAATAGCATACATGCCTGCTAACTTTTGTTTTGTTAACGGTTCTTGTAGTTTTAAGTCATGATAAGCATGAAGGTCTTCTCGCGCCATTGCGCAAGCTCTCACTCATAGAGTCTGTCTATTGGGCATCAATATTTGTGGTCATTTTTGTGCTGTCTCTCTTCGCTGCGATTTTCTCGCTCGTCTTCAGCACTGCCGTTTCATCTTCTTTCGCCACAATTAACAATATGTCACCGGGTATTTTATTCGTTATCCAATTTTTATTTGGAATTGCGGTGACCTCGTTTGGCTGCCTCACCGTTGCGGGAATTAGTGCGCCTTATGCAACCATGGTGTTGTCGTCCCTTTTTATGGCTTTTTCCGTTCTATTTCCTTTCATGATGTACGTTGAATTATCTATGAATCTTATTCATCTCCAACCCAAGGTTCTAATTAAACCTCATCCATTTCAGATCTGCAGTGTCAATGGAATTTCAACAAGAAGGAAAGCTATTTGCAGGGTTCGTATGGTGTCATTTCGCACCTCTATGAATTTGTGACTCATCATTCTCTACAAAAGATGGTGGTATTCCGTATATGCAGATGGCGTTAAATCTACGATATTTTCTTTCATACCTGTCTTTCATTACGGTCGACTAATTGGAGAGATAACTGCCGCGACGTTGCTGAATCCGACTGCAAAGTATGATCTTCACAATTTAACAATCAGTCATGGACCATTTACCACTCCCCCACCTGATCCACCCGTGACATATTACCCGCCGGCGGCTATCAATAACATTTACTGGCTCCTTGGAACCACTCTCGGATGGCTAATCTTATGCTGGTATCTCAATCAAGTATTTGCTGGTCGTAGCGGAGGTGCCAAGCCTTTCTACTTTTTTGTCAAGAACATTTTCGGTCTACGTCGCAAAGGGTTTTCCCATGAATTCAAAGTTATGATGGAGGAAAGTCGGGATCGTGAAAGCGTGATAATTTCCAAAATTCGCAAACACTATGGAAAGTTTGAAGCTGTTAGGGGGATCGATTTGACTTTGAGAAAGGGTCGTTGCCTTGCTCTGCTGGGTCACAACGGTTCAGGTACGGCAACCGTTGCACATAACATTGTGAACTCATTTATCAACCCCAATTTCTCCAAAAGGCAAATCCTCGCTCATCAACGTTCTATCCGGGTTACTTCAACCCACATCCGGTGACGGCTTCGTATTTGGACACAGAATCACTGAAGACATGTCTGCAATTCAATCAACACTCGGATCGTGTCCTCAACATGATCTACTTTGGCAAGAGCTTACCCCGTACGAACATCTTCGCCTCTATTCTCGGTTCAAGGGCATAGCGTTCTCGGTTCTGGATAAATACATCAAAGAAAAGCTTGATAAAGTTGGACTTCGGTCTCACGGAAACCAACTCGTTGGCACTTTCAGTGGTACGTAAAAAGAGTGGCGCATCTTTCTCGGCTTCACCTAACAGCATTGCATTGTAGGCGGTATGAAACGTCGCCTTAGTATTGTTGCGTGTTCCGTTGGTAGTGTAAGTAAAGTTTTCGTGTACCTTGGTTAAGGTATTGGTGTTGGGCGGAATTATTAACGTTGAATTCTCTCTAGCCGAAATTGATTGTCATGGACGAGCCCACGACGGTATATGTTTGTCTTTGCATGTTTTTAATGTGACATGACATCTCATACCTTTCCTCTGTAGGCCTTGGATCCGATCAACCGTCGCAAAGTCTGGGATTTCATCAAAGATTTGAAACAGAATGCTGTACTACTTTTGAGTACGCCTTTCATTACCTATTATTTTGCCGTGCTTCTGTCTCTAACGTTTCCATTTCGCAGCGACCCACAACATGGAAGAGGCCGACGCTTTAGGCGACGAGGTCTGTATAATCGATCATGGTGAAGTCAAAGCTGTTGGTACATCCCTGGAACTCAAAAACCGATTCGGAACTGGTTATCAAATTACGCTATTAACTGCTGCCGGACAATGTCCCAGAATGGCAAACCTCGTGAAAACCCTTTTGCCGGAGGCTGAGCATGTAGCCGTTACGACCACTTCTCTCACGATTGCGGTGCCAAAGTCGTCGATGCCTCTTTTGGGGCCGTTCTTTAAATTTGTGCAGTCTAAAGGCGCCATCCCTCACCCTCACATCCATGAAATGACTCCCGAAATGGACCCTTCTATTATTAGAGAGTGGGGTGTGCAAAATTGCTCTCTGGAACAAGTTTTCTTAAAACTTTGTGGCGATATTGTCGAAAAGGAAACTAAAGGTGCAACATTAAATGCCGAACTCACAGCCGAGCATTCGGCAGCAGTTGCAGTTTCCGGTGATGGTGCTGATTCGGACGAGGAGCAAGTTGCCAATTCTTTTAGAGCTGATCCCAGACTTTCAACCCAAGTTTTTGGTGTTGTCGCGAAGAATTGGGCCGTAAGTTTTCAATGTATCTCAAAACCCTTCCGCCTGATTATTTCTCATTCTTTCAATCTTGTAGTTTCAAAAAAAACAAAGGAAAACCAATTTTGTCCTTTTCCTGATATTCGTGGCTTGCATGGTTGGTCTGCGACTTCTACCTGGAATGCTGACAAAGGATCCGGAATGTGTGATAACGGTCACATGGTATGTGATCCATTTGTAATTGAATTTCTTCAGCGGATCGGTTAATGGTTACATCGCCTTGTAGGATATGCCCGAAGCCCCAAAAATTCGTTTGACTGGATCCGGCTTTCCCGTTTCAGAGAAAGCGGATGGTATAACTTGTCAGTTTGATTCCAACATCCGTTTCGCCAGTGCAATTGCAAAGACCTGTAATCCTGCGACTCCTTGGATGTGTATCGTACCAGATTATGTTGTGCCCAGACAAGTGAGTTGGTATCAACAGTCTGGAGCAAATGCCTGGGTTCAAGATTCCACATCAAAATTCTCGGACATCGCAAGAAATCAAACCGCAGCTTCTTTCATACAAAATGTCACCGCATTTAGCAGTGCAATGAAGGATTCTGAACTTCCCGTTTCTTTTGCCTCCTTACGTTCAGTCGATGTCAATTCAAGCACAATTGTGCGTCGGATTCGCTTCAAAAGTGATTTCAAGTCTGATTCAACTATTGTTCAAAGCGTAATCAACAATCAGAGGAAGAATGCAGCTAACGCTGCGGACGCCTCTAATGCATGTCCCAAAAACTCGATATTTACCTATAGCTCAGCGAAGGCCGTACGAGTTGCGAACGTATCTGAAGCAGAGGCTCAGTTAAATTTGGATTTCCCTGATTATGGTGTTACTATCAATTCTGCTTCAGCCGATTCCCAGTTAAAATTTGAAGCCAATCTACACTATTACGGCAACACCTATCGATACCCTAATATTAGATACTTCTTTCCAGCGCCTCAACCGGCCAAAGAATCGTGTGTGGTGATGGAGGTGAACCCGACTACCAGATTTAACAGTACGCCGATCAACAGTTTGCCGCCCTCTAATCAATCCTCGCACCCTTTGAATGCCTTCGAAGATTCCAGTGCCGAGTTTGCTAAACGGTCGACATTCTACATGGATTCGATCATAACAAAATTGGTCTCTTCATTGACAAATTCATGTGAGTAGTGTCATGCATATGCAACATTGTATACTTCAGCTAAACAATATTTGATGACAGATGCTCGCCAATTTCTTGGACCTAATGAAAGAATATATTCCTCTGTCGTCTCGGTTTCAAATTTGCAATATCCAAACATGGCCGAATTAATGGCAATTCTGTTCTTGTTATTTTCTCTTCTATTCTACTTTCCAGTATTTGTGATGATTCCATTCATGGAACGCCAAGATTCTTTGGTATGTTGGTCAATCCTTTTGTTGTACACGCCACTTAAAATCAAAAGCCATATTAATTCTCCCTCTTTCGTAGTACGGTTATTACCGCGTAAATGGGTTGACCGTGATGAGCTATTGGCTTGGAAACTATTTATTTAACATGCTGATGACTCTCCCGATCCTCATAACTTGTGTCATCGTTACCAAACTGTTTTTCTCTAATACCAACATTTTGCTCTTCTTCGTAACCATCCTCCTCGGTATTCATTCCATTGTTGGCTTGGCATTCCTCTTCAGCGCTCTTGTTCGTTCGCTGTTCTTAGCTCGCCTGCTGTCGTTCTGCTTACCAGTGATCATCTCCATACTATCGACTATAATGGCCAATTTAGATGTCTTTGGTGGTGCAGCGTCGGATGATTTTGGTTCTCTTCTGTTCCCGCCCATCGCCCTCGCGTACTCTATTCGTACTGTTTTGCAGAATTCGGAATTGGACAATTTGGTGTTGCCATTAATCTTACTCGCCGTCGTTGGTTGCGTATGCATTGTACTCGCTGTAGCATTAAACTTACTTTCAGAACGATTCGATAGCCTTCAGGAGAAAGTGAAATCTTGGTTGCGAAACACTAAATCCAGTCGAACCGGTTCGAATGAAGGAAAACCACAGAAGTCTCAATCCGGCGATATTGAATTAGGAGCGGTTACTCTAAGCGATTACGTTGATGAAGATGTCATTGAAGAAAGAAAAAAGGTCATTGGAACTAAACCGGAGGAGCTCGCCGTTTCTGTCAGAGGATTGAACAGATGGTTTGGCGATTTCAAAGCGGTGGATGATTTGTACTTGGGCTTGGAAAAGGGCGAATGCTTTGGATTGTTAGGGTACGTTCGCCTTAAGTCGCAGCATTCGTAATATTTCAGTTTGGTATTCGTGGAGTATTCATCTTGATTTTCATCTGTAGGCCAAATGGTGCCGGAAAGAGTACCACAATCTCTATTCTTCAAGGGTCGTTAAAGCCATCCAGTGGTGCCGTGACCGTTGGCGGGTTAGACGTGACCGACTCTAAATTGTGTACTCTCATTGGCGTTTGTCCTCAGGTAAGTTTCTCTCCCTTACACTATTATTCATACCCTTATTAGAAGCATGAATTTTAACGTGTGAATTTTGATCTCTGATAGCATGATCGTGTATTTTTGGAACTCACGGTGCAAGAAAATCTGCTCTTTTTCGCTCGTGTGCGCGGTGCCTCCGGAAAAATTGCGCATCAGCTGGCCCATCAAGCTGCTCAAATGGTTGGTTTGACAGGGGAGTTCTTCACTCGGAACGCACAATTCTTATCTGGCGGTATGAGAAGAAGATTGTCCTTGGCGATATGTAAGTTTCTTTAAATTAGACTGCGTTGTTTCACCTCATCAGAACCGAACGATTTACCCTGTTGTTTCTCCGCCACAGCTTTGATTGGTTCTCCAATGTGCATTTTCCTTGACGAGCCAACCACTGGTCTTGATCCGGCTAACCGTCTCCATATGTGGAAAATTATCGGCAACATCCGGGACAGAAAGGAGCACTCCATTTGCCTGATTTCTCATTCAATGGACGAGGTTGACACCTTATCCAACCGAATTGGAATAACGGCAGCTGGTTCCTTACGTTGCATTGGATCCCAAATTAGATTGAAAAATAAGTTTGGTGATGGTATGTCATTAATTTATTTTGTTACACTTGTAATATGTATGCGTGTCAGACTATAATACTAATGTTTCTATCTTTGTCCCTTATTTAGGCTATTCCCTGCTTCTTCAAATGAAACTATCCTCTCGTTCAGCGAACCCGACTGATATTTTACGTATTGAAGAGAATCAGATCAACTGTTTGAGCGACTTTGTCTATAATTCTATTTCCTCGTCGGCGCGATTAGATTATAACTTATCATACGAGCAGATAGAAAGCCGACTTCGAACAGGAGAAATCATTGTCGATGATACGACGCAATCTGCGGAGTGGACCATTTCTGTTAGATATAAATTACCGAATGATGTATCTCTAGGTGACCTTTTAGAAGAACTGGAGCGTTCACTGTCGAGTTAGGTGTAGCAGAATGGGGATTGAATCAAAGCACCCTTGAGGACGTGTTCATTAAGGTGGCGACACCTTTTGTGAAATAGTTTGCCTTCGAGGTGATATTTTAGTTGATAGGTTGATTTTGCATAGCTAGACTTAAAATTATGTTATACAACGTTCGTCATAAATAAATTATACTTCGTCGTTACTACCTCGCGATCCATTGGCGTTTTTGGAGACTGGCATGTTGAGTGCTGAAAATTACAATATGCGGTTATGGAACATATTTGCGCAGACAACTAAAGAATGATTGGTAGACCGAAATAGAATTTATGAATCCCCAAATGGAAGATAGGAGTCATCGGGATCGACTAGTTTCTAATCTCTTTAAAACATTCAAGTTCGGTCAGGATTAATTAATATTAAACAAACTTTTTGTTAACAATCAAGCACATTTGGATGCATTAACGAAGTCACTAAATGAATTAAACAATTAAATATGTTTATATGCAGTCTGTAATTATGTCCAGCCTATTTACTATCGCAGTTTCTCCTAACTTCTTTCCATTTTCAGACCAGTTTTTATAGAACAATTTATCGCAGTAATTGCCATTCTTATCACGATACTGTGGCTTTGATTTTTCGCCCATCAATAGTTCCAGCCGACGAATTTTGTTGGAAGTAGAGATAGATGAGTGGTACTGAGTGAAGGTTTTATGAGATGAAGGCGGGTATTTGTCGTCAAAGAGATCCCAATTTTTCTCAAGGCGAACGAATTCTTCGTAAACTATTTTCCGTTTAGAAATTGTCCTCTTGTAAACATCCCATAGCGTTTTAATTCCCTTTTTGTTTCGGGCATCCACAATGTTGCGCTTTGTTTCCTTGTCCAATGCCCTGACTGTATCTATCACTGTCTGGATCGATTCATTTTCGAATTGCGCCACCGCATCTCTTGCGTTTCGGACTTTTGGTAGCCTGGGCAACTTCGCAATATCCACTACTGTAAATCCCATTCCCCGCGCGCTCTTTAAGATATCATTCAGACCGTGGTTTGCTTCTGTATGAGTTGCATTTGAATCCAGTGTAGTATGAGTGGTAGAAGTACTGGGTTGAGTGATAAGGAGTTCTGTGGCGGAAGGTCCAAGTACAGGGGGTGCAGGGACGGACTGATTGCAGTACGGTACTGGGTCCGACAACTCTGGGACTGTACTGTTTGGAGCGTGAGGTGAAGTCGTCTGCATCTGCGCCAAGGTTAGAGCTGTCGACAAGGATTGCAAACTACTATCGGGAGGTTGCTGCAAAATCTGAGTGTAAATTTGTTGCAAAAGAGTTGTTGTCTGCTGAAGGAGCGAGTATAGAGAGGATCCAGTTTGAGAATGGTTTCGATTGCATTGTGTCGGTGCATTTTTGAGGATTTGGCGTGCAAACGTCTCCGATTCTCCGAGCTCGCAATATTGCGAAGCCTGTTGAAGAAGCAGGAAGCGTTAGAGTTTCACCAGATTCGAATGGAGTTTCGTCAACACACATACAAGATTTACTAAAAAGGTTAAATCCGAAGAAGTTTCGGTTCTTCGAGTATCTTTAATTCTATTCGGTTCCAACATTTCTGCACCTGCGTTGGGATCAAAATAGATTTAGCGCTAAAAGTAGCCTTGACTTTTCTAGTTGCGGTTTCGTCATGTGAGGCGAATTAAGAAAAGTTTCAAGGCGCGCTTCTTCGCCTGCAGCGACAATAATTTCTATTCTAACACCACACAGGAGTCGCCATCACTTAACTATGGACAATATACCTCAATATACCCAGCTTAAATCAAAATTGTCATATTATGCAGCTTACCACATGTCGTGCGGAATTTCCAAATCCAAATTTAGCTACCAAGAATATTCTTTTGGCTAAAAACGGTCAAACCATGATCATGTCCCACAACAGCATATATACATTGTAGAACCTCTAGAGTTGTAGACATCATGAGAGTTTTTGCCTTTCAATTGGAGGCGCTCCTCCATAAAAACTACAAGCAACTTGTCCGGTCGCCGTTTTTACTCCTTGCCAGCATACTTGGCCCCGGTAATGTCATTTTCGACTGCATCTCAGCTGCTGCTTTCGTTCGTAACAAAAGCTTATGAAAGATTTATTACTTCAGGTCTCTTCATAGTTTTGAGCTCGATTACTTTTTCCGCTCTTGATGGCCTAGCTTCAGAACAAATTGGAAAAGTTGACACTTCAGATACCTTGGCCCCCCTAAATCTGCCGGATTGCACCAAAGAGAGCAACCCGTATTGCAGACCGGTCATATATTTCGCTCCGAATGATCCATACCATTTAGAAGTGATGAAAACAGTCGCAAGAGATAATGATCTCATATTCGACGAGGATATCGTGCCCTTTGACACCATGGAAAACTTGATGAAGCAGTATTACGCCCATAACAGGAAATTGCAAAAACATCGGTTTCATGCAAGGTACGGTGCACTTCTGCAATCTCACACAGTTTCGATATATGCTTACACTTTACCTAGCGTGCTTTTCACAACATTCAAGGATCGAAATGCTCCCGTGTCATTAAGCGAAGCCGCTGGTGCATTTTCTGCAGGCCCTGTTACAAGTTATACCATCATCGATCCTCAGAATTTGCAGGGTTTCTACCGTGAAGCCATGCCGAGAATAAGAAAGTTATCAACTCTTGGACTGCAACTACGGATTGACTCTGCAATCATCGCAGTTCGCAAAGCCATTCTATCAAGGGATGCCCAAAAGATTCCGCAAACGGCTTTTAAGTTGAATGTTGCTACTTTTCCAGCGGTTTCGAATTCGTCAGATGATATATCTAAAGTTGAGTCGGCATCCTCCATTGAACAGCAGCAACAACCCGGAAGGAAACGATACGCTAGTGTCGCTACGTCAGCTATTATGATAGCCGGATACTTACCCATGATTTTCCTCCTCATAAGATGTATGTGTTGAAAATTTCTGCAAAACCCTATCTTCAGTTACTAATCTTTCTATAGTTTTAAGCCATGATAAACACGACGGGCTTCTCGCACCATTGCGCAAGCTTTCGCTCATCGAGTCTGCCTATTGGACGTCAATATTCGCCATCATTGTTGTTCTCTCTCTATGTGCGGCAGCGTTTTCCCTCGTCTTCAGCCAAGCAGTTTCGTCTTCTTTCTCCACTGTCAACAACCTGTCGCCCAGTCTTTTATTCGTGATCCAGTTCTTATTTGGAGTGTCGGTGACCACGTTCAGCTGTCTAGCAGTCGCAGCCATTAACACTCCCTATACTAGTATGGTGTTATCCTCACTTGTTATGGCATTTTCCGTTCTGTTTCCCTTCATTATGTATGCCAGTTTTCTACATATTTAGCAGTAATTCTCCAGCAGAATTTGCTAACAAACGCAATCATATTTTAGGTCTCTCATATCTCTTCAGGATTCAGAAGGAAGTAGGAAGATTCATGCTGGGTATGTATGATTATTTCTCTATTTATTGAATATATAACTCTAACCTGCTTATTCCAAGGTGGTGGTATTCCGTATATGCAGATGGCGTTAAATCTACGATATTTTCGTTTCTTCCCGTCTTCCATTATGGTCGATTAATGGGAGAAATAACTGCCGCCACGTCGATAAATCCTTCCTTCAAATATGCTTTCAACAATTTAACAGTTATCGATGGCCCTTTCATCACCCCGCCACCTGACCCGCGCGTTCAATATTCTCCTCCCCCTGCCATCAATAGCATTTACTGGCTTCTCGGAACCACCGTCGGATGGCTCATTTTGTGCTGGTACCTTAATCAAGTATTTGTTGGCCGTAGCGGAGGTGCCAAGCCTTTCTACTTTTTTGTCAAGAATATTTTGGGTGTACGTCGCAAAGGCTTGTCCCATGAACTTAAAGGGATGATGGATGAGAGCCGGAATCGTGAAAGCGTGATTATCTCCAAACTTCGTAAACACTATGGAAAGTTTGAAGCTGTTCGGGGGATTGATTTGACTTTGAGAAAGGGACGTTGTCTTGCTTTGCTGGGTCACAACGGTTCAGGTACGTCAACCATTGTTGATCGCATCTTGAACTCATTTATCAACCCCAATTTCTCCAAAAGGCAAATCCTCGCTCATCAACGTTCTATCCGGGTTACTTCAACCCACATCCGGTGACGGCTTCGTATTTGGACACAGAATCACTGAAGACATGTCTGCAATTCAATCAACACTCGGATCGTGTCCTCAACATGATCTACTTTGGCAAGAGCTTACCCCGTACGAACATCTTCGCCTCTATTCTCGGTTCAAGGGCATAGCGTTCTCGGTTCTGGATAAATACATCAAAGAAAAGCTTGATAAAGTTGGACTTCGGTCTCACGGAAACCAACTCGTTGGCACTTTCAGTGGTACGTAAAAAGAGTGGCGCATCTTTCTCGGCTTCACCTAACAGCATTGCATTGTAGGCGGTATGAAACGTCGCCTTAGTATTGTTGCGTGTTCCGTTGGTAGTGTAAGTAAAGTTTTCGTGTACCTTGGTTAAGGTATTGGTGTTGGGCGGAATTATTAACGTTGAATTCTCTCTAGCCGAAATTGATTGTCATGGACGAGCCCACGACGGTATATGTTTGTCTTTGCATGTTTTTAATGTGACATGACATCTCATACCTTTCCTCTGTAGGCCTTGGATCCGATCAACCGTCGCAAAGTCTGGGATTTCATCAAAGATTTGAAACAGAATGCTGTACTACTTTTGAGTACGCCTTTCATTACCTATTATTTTGCCGTGCTTCTGTCTCTAACGTTTCCATTTCGCAGCGACCCACAACATGGAAGAGGCCGACGCTTTAGGCGACGAGGTCTGTATAATCGATCATGGTGAAGTCAAAGCTGTTGGTACATCCCTGGAACTCAAAAACCGATTCGGAACTGGTTATCAAATTACGCTATTAACTGCTGCCGGACAATGTCCCAGAATGGCAAACCTCGTGAAAACCCTTTTGCCGGAGGCTGAGCATGTAGCCGTTACGACCACTTCTCTCACGATTGCGGTGCCAAAGTCGTCGATGCCTCTTTTGGGGCCGTTCTTTAAATTTGTGCAGTCTAAAGGCGCCATCCCTCACCCTCACATCCATGAAATGACTCCCGAAATGGACCCTTCTATTATTAGAGAGTGGGGTGTGCAAAATTGCTCTCTGGAACAAGTTTTCTTAAAACTTTGTGGCGATATTGTCGAAAAGGAAACTAAAGGTGCAACATTAAATGCCGAACTCACAGCCGAGCATTCGGCAGCAGTTGCAGTTTCCGGTGATGGTGCTGATTCGGACGAGGAGCAAGTTGCCAATTCTTTTAGAGCTGATCCCAGACTTTCAACCCAAGTTTTTGGTGTTGTCGCGAAGAATTGGGCCGTAAGTTTTCAATGTATCTCAAAACCCTTCCGCCTGATTATTTCTCATTCTTTCAATCTTGTAGTTTCAAAAAAAACAAAGGAAAACCAATTTTGTCCTTTTCCTGATATTCGTGGCTTGCATGGTTGGTCTGCGACTTCTACCTGGAATGCTGACAAAGGATCCGGAATGTGTGATAACGGTCACATGGTATGTGATCCATTTGTAATTGAATTTCTTCAGCGGATCGGTTAATGGTTACATCGCCTTGTAGGATATGCCCGAAGCCCCAAAAATTCGTTTGACTGGATCCGGCTTTCCCGTTTCAGAGAAAGCGGATGGTATAACTTGTCAGTTTGATTCCAACATCCGTTTCGCCAGTGCAATTGCAAAGACCTGTAATCCTGCGACTCCTTGGATGTGTATCGTACCAGATTATGTTGTGCCCAGACAAGTGAGTTGGTATCAACAGTCTGGAGCAAATGCCTGGGTTCAAGATTCCACATCAAAATTCTCGGACATCGCAAGAAATCAAACCGCAGCTTCTTTCATACAAAATGTCACCGCATTTAGCAGTGCAATGAAGGATTCTGAACTTCCCGTTTCTTTTGCCTCCTTACGTTCAGTCGATGTCAATTCAAGCACAATTGTGCGTCGGATTCGCTTCAAAAGTGATTTCAAGTCTGATTCAACTATTGTTCAAAGCGTAATCAACAATCAGAGGAAGAATGCAGCTAACGCTGCGGACGCCTCTAATGCATGTCCCAAAAACTCGATATTTACCTATAGCTCAGCGAAGGCCGTACGAGTTGCGAACGTATCTGAAGCAGAGGCTCAGTTAAATTTGGATTTCCCTGATTATGGTGTTACTATCAATTCTGCTTCAGCCGATTCCCAGTTAAAATTTGAAGCCAATCTACACTATTACGGCAACACCTATCGATACCCTAATATTAGATACTTCTTTCCAGCGCCTCAACCGGCCAAAGAATCGTGTGTGGTGATGGAGGTGAACCCGACTACCAGATTTAACAGTACGCCGATCAACAGTTTGCCGCCCTCTAATCAATCCTCGCACCCTTTGAATGCCTTCGAAGATTCCAGTGCCGAGTTTGCTAAACGGTCGACATTCTACATGGATTCGATCATAACAAAATTGGTCTCTTCATTGACAAATTCATGTGAGTAGTGTCATGCATATGCAACATTGTATACTTCAGCTAAACAATATTTGATGACAGATGCTCGCCAATTTCTTGGACCTAATGAAAGAATATATTCCTCTGTCGTCTCGGTTTCAAATTTGCAATATCCAAACATGGCCGAATTAATGGCAATTCTGTTCTTGTTATTTTCTCTTCTATTCTACTTTCCAGTATTTGTGATGATTCCATTCATGGAACGCCAAGATTCTTTGGTATGTTGGTCAATCCTTTTGTTGTACACGCCACTTAAAATCAAAAGCCATATTAATTCTCCCTCTTTCGTAGTACGGTTATTACCGCGTAAATGGGTTGACCGTGATGAGCTATTGGCTTGGAAACTATTTATTTAACATGCTGATGACTCTCCCGATCCTCATAACTTGTGTCATCGTTACCAAACTGTTTTTCTCTAATACCAACATTTTGCTCTTCTTCGTAACCATCCTCCTCGGTATTCATTCCATTGTTGGCTTGGCATTCCTCTTCAGCGCTCTTGTTCGTTCGCTGTTCTTAGCTCGCCTGCTGTCGTTCTGCTTACCAGTGATCATCTCCATACTATCGACTATAATGGCCAATTTAGATGTCTTTGGTGGTGCAGCGTCGGATGATTTTGGTTCTCTTCTGTTCCCGCCCATCGCCCTCGCGTACTCTATTCGTACTGTTTTGCAGAATTCGGAATTGGACAATTTGGTGTTGCCATTAATCTTACTCGCCGTCGTTGGTTGCGTATGCATTGTACTCGCTGTAGCATTAAACTTACTTTCAGAACGATTCGATAGCCTTCAGGAGAAAGTGAAATCTTGGTTGCGAAACACTAAATCCAGTCGAACCGGTTCGAATGAAGGAAAACCACAGAAGTCTCAATCCGGCGATATTGAATTAGGAGCGGTTACTCTAAGCGATTACGTTGATGAAGATGTCATTGAAGAAAGAAAAAAGGTCATTGGAACTAAACCGGAGGAGCTCGCCGTTTCTGTCAGAGGATTGAACAGATGGTTTGGCGATTTCAAAGCGGTGGATGATTTGTACTTGGGCTTGGAAAAGGGCGAATGCTTTGGATTGTTAGGGTACGTTCGCCTTAAGTCGCAGCATTCGTAATATTTCAGTTTGGTATTCGTGGAGTATTCATCTTGATTTTCATCTGTAGGCCAAATGGTGCCGGAAAGAGTACCACAATCTCTATTCTTCAAGGGTCGTTAAAGCCATCCAGTGGTGCCGTGACCGTTGGCGGGTTAGACGTGACCGACTCTAAATTGTGTACTCTCATTGGCGTTTGTCCTCAGGTAAGTTTCTCTCCCTTACACTATTATTCATACCCTTATTAGAAGCATGAATTTTAACGTGTGAATTTTGATCTCTGATAGCATGATCGTGTATTTTTGGAACTCACGGTGCAAGAAAATCTGCTCTTTTTCGCTCGTGTGCGCGGTGCCTCCGGAAAAATTGCGCATCAGCTGGCCCATCAAGCTGCTCAAATGGTTGGTTTGACAGGGGAGTTCTTCACTCGGAACGCACAATTCTTATCTGGCGGTATGAGAAGAAGATTGTCCTTGGCGATATGTAAGTTTCTTTAAATTAGACTGCGTTGTTTCACCTCATCAGAACCGAACGATTTACCCTGTTGTTTCTCCGCCACAGCTTTGATTGGTTCTCCAATGTGCATTTTCCTTGACGAGCCAACCACTGGTCTTGATCCGGCTAACCGTCTCCATATGTGGAAAATTATCGGCAACATCCGGGACAGAAAGGAGCACTCCATTTGCCTGATTTCTCATTCAATGGACGAGGTTGACACCTTATCCAACCGAATTGGAATAACGGCAGCTGGTTCCTTACGTTGCATTGGATCCCAAATTAGATTGAAAAATAAGTTTGGTGATGGTATGTCATTAATTTATTTTGTTACACTTGTAATATGTATGCGTGTCAGACTATAATACTAATGTTTCTATCTTTGTCCCTTATTTAGGCTATTCCCTGCTTCTTCAAATGAAACTATCCTCTCGTTCAGCGAACCCGACTGATATTTTACGTATTGAAGAGAATCAGATCAACTGTTTGAGCGACTTTGTCTATAATTCTATTTCCTCGTCGGCGCGATTAGATTATAACTTATCATACGAGCAGATAGAAAGCCGACTTCGAACAGGAGAAATCATTGTCGATGATACGACGCAATCTGCGGAGTGGACCATTTCTGTTAGATATAAATTACCGAATGATGTATCTCTAGGTGACCTTTTAGAAGAACTGGAGCGTTCACTGTCGCAATTAGGTGTAGCAGAATGGGGATTGAATCAAAGCACCCTTGAGGATGTGTTCATAAAGGTGGCGACACCTTTTGTGAAATAGTTAGCCTTGAAAGTGATATCTTAGTTGATAGGTTGATTCTGCATAGCTAGACTTAATTATGTTATACAACGTTCTTCATAAACAAATTATACTTCGTCGTTACTACCTCGCGGGACGCGGATTGGGGTCTTTGGAGACTGGCATGTTGCGTGCTGAAAATTACAATACGCCGTTATGGAACATATTTGCGTAGACAGCGAAAGGGCATTTGGCAGACC
Source organism: Paraphysoderma sedebokerense (assembly GCA_025602915.1). Classification (NCBI taxonomy): domain Eukaryota; kingdom Fungi; phylum Blastocladiomycota; class Physodermatomycetes; order Physodermatales; family Physodermataceae; genus Paraphysoderma; species Paraphysoderma sedebokerense. The sequence continues at coordinate 49,114 of JAHLJZ010000040.1, read as the reverse complement.
GATTGCCTTGAATTGGAGTGCTATAGGCTACCCATGTGTGAGATCAAGAATGCTTCGTTAATAAGAACGGAGATAGTATGAAATAGAATGCTTAAATCCCCAAGTGGAATATAGGAGCCATCGGGATTTAATAGCCTCTAATTCCTTCTAATGCTTACATACACAATGCCACACTGATCCAGAAGAATGCAACGGAAGTGAAAGCCTACTGCACAATGGTTACTTCATAGCATTAGACAAAAAGGCATCTTCTGGTGTGAAATGGCATTTCACTGCGCGTTGCTGTCTTCCGTTTTAATTATCTCAGCCACCGTGTCCAATCAGAATGTGACATTTGACCGCCGGTGCAACCTTGTTTTTCTGACTCAAATAATGGTTCGATTCATTTCGCAGATGTATAATTCAATAGTATACAGTCTAATCCGTAAGAGTATCTGCCATGACATCAATATGGAAGCAAATTTATGTCTTGCTATGGAAAAACGCGAAAGTCAAAATTCGGGATAAGTCGATATGGCAGGAGCTAGGATATCCAATTTACTTCTTTCGTGAGTATTTTCCTTCAGGCATAACCGAATTTGCAGTCACAGCCCTAACACTTCCATGTTAATTCGCTAGTAATTCTCATTTTGATACGATTTTCTTTAAACACATCATCATATGAAGCTGTATCGAACTTTCCAGTAGTACCTGTTGTAGCACCTGTTCCGTTTTTGCTGGACTCCCGCAAGGTTGCCTTCATACCGTACGTACCTAATTAACATCCATAATCAATGTTTTTTTGAGAACGAGATTCTGAACTGCAATGTGTCACAAATAGGGATTCACCCATCACAAGGCGTATAGCTGACCGTACAGTGGCCGCCCTGGATCTACTTCCTTCGAATGTTATCCGCTATTCCGACGAAAGTGAATTTCTTCTGGCATATAATTCAGATCCTTCCCTGTTTGCAGCTAGTATCATTTTTGACATAACGCCAGCGTCCGCGCAACTTCCACAGGGTGTAGCATACACAATTCGGAGCGATGGCACCCTGGTTCCCCCTATCGATACGCTAGTCGATGATCAACAGAAATGTCGCAATGTGGAGATAGAGCAAGATCTGAATTGCCCAGCGATGGGATACATTTTTTCTGGACATACATACTTACAGAATGCAGTTAACAATGCCATCATGGCCGAATCGCTCGGATTACAAAATGTTTCTGTTCAACTGAAAGTCCAAAAAGTTCCAAAGGCGGCATTCTCAACTACTGGCACAAGCTCATTCTTCAGAACTATCAGCTCTATTTATATCATTATAGCATTTACTCCAATGATCCAGTTTCTGCTGGTCACCATTGTAACGGAAAAAGAAAGCAAGATCAAAGAAGGCATGAGAATGCAAGGATTATCATTATCAGCATATTGGGGCAGCTGGTTTTGGACTTATGCTGCTTTAATATTTGTGATATCTTTAGTCATGACAGGTTTATTTCGTATTGCTCATGTATTGCAATGGTGTTATGTTCTGACCGACTCCATTCAATCGCTAGTACTTTCAATTGTCGGTAGACTGTTTGCGAACTCCAACATCGTTTTAATATTCGTTATGTTCTGTTTATTCGGACTTTCAATTATCGGATTTTCTTTTGCTTTAACGCCGTTTTTTAATGAGCCCAAACTGGCCGGTGTAGCTGGAACATTTTCCGCAGTAATTCTCTCCTGTACGGTCTTTCATTCATTGAATTAGATTTGTCGTCTACTAACTGCCGTCTTTACTCAGTCCTTCATATACCTCTATCGGGGATGAATGGCGCAGTCTCTTCTTACTTGATGTGGGGTTTATCACTGTTTTCTCCTGTGGTATGTGGGTTCCTTGACGTCTCGTCTGATAAGGAATTCAATTAATCAGATTATATCAGGCTTTATCTTTGGGAATAGGAAAAATTTTGACTTTAGAAGGGCGCGGTATTGGTGTCAACTTCACTTCTCTGAGCTACAGTGAGGCCGGATCCAGCTACACAGTATTATCGATGTTTATTATGCTTGCGTTTGATGTGCTATTGTATCTATTCTTAGCTTGGTACTTTGATGCAGGTATGGTTTTCTTGTCGATTTCGACATTTCCTAATTCATATACGATATTTCTCTCTTTAATGGAGTCACTCACCGTCGCCAATTACAGTTGTCCCGACTCCCCACGGCGCGTCCCGACCATGGCACTTCTTATTCTCAAGACTTCCTTGGTTTAACAAGAACCGGTACGCCCGACTGAACGCCGATCCTGTGCATAGCAATCATATTGCCCTAAATGTAACTCATATTAATCCTGACGTCGAATCTGTGTCGGCAGAAACAGAGAGTAGATTGGCCATAGAGATTAAAGGATTAGCGAAATCTTTTGGATCAAAGGTTGTACTGGATGGAGTAAATTTGAAGATTTACGAGGGTTCCATATTCGGCTTGCTGGGTCATAACGGTGCTGGAAAGTAAGTGCATATGAAATTAGATTACTACAAATTCTAGGTCGACTCTGGCTGCGATATGGATTTACCACTGACTTTCCCGATAGATCAACTCTTGTTTCAATTCTAACCGGGATTACCGAAGCGACATCCGGCAACATCAAAATATACGATCAATGCGTATCAAATAATCTCGAGTCCATCAGATCAAATTTAGGAGTAGTTCTGCAAAAAGATGTACTATGGAATCATCTTACTGTCACGGAACACGTTAATTTTTATGGACGCCTTAAAGGACTAAAGGAGACCGAGATGCAAATCAGATGCAACGAATTATTGAATGAGTTGGATCTGGAGAAAGAGAAGGACACGGCAGCTGAGAAGTTAAGTGGTGGTCAGAAGAGGAAGTTGTCCGTGTATGTAGCTGTTATGTTGAATGTCCAGAGTATTTAAGACTGACCTTCACCTGCATCTTTCTTTAGTGCTATCGCGATGATCGGAAATCCGAAAATTTTGATACTGGATGTATGTAGCATTAATTTGTAATTTTAAAACATATAATCAATGCGAGTCTTAACTTTCCGTTTATAGGAGCCAACCTCTGGGGTCGACGCCTATTCTCGCCGAAAACTTTGGGACATTTTAATCAGATACAAAGAAGATAGGGTTGTACTTCTGACTACAGTATGTATTTGATGTTAGACGTGCTTATTATCTTGATTTGAATAATGACTCTGTACCACAATATTTTGAACAGCATTCAATGGATGAAGCTGACATTCTTGCAAGCCGGAAAGCGATTCTATCACACGGTAAAGTCAGATGTGTTGGATCTTCCATGTTCCTGAAAAATCGCTTCGGTATTGGGTAGGTTCCACTTTTCGCTTCGTTCCTTGAAATTCGTTACTTTGGCGGTTTAAATTTCATTAATCTGTCGTGTCATAAACGTCGTAGATATCACCTTAATATGGTCAAAAGTCCGGATTGCGATGTTTCAACTGTAAACTCATTTATTGTACAGTACATCCCTTCTGCCAAGCAGACTCGGAACGTCGGATCAGAATTGTCGTTCACGCTACCGTATCAAAGTGTATCTGAATTTAAACACTTCTTTGATGCCTTAGAAGATGAAATGGGTAGGCTTGGAATAGATAGTTTCGGGTTGTCGAGTAAGTGCACAATTGAGTTTCTTCCATTCCGTCAACTCAGACAAAATTTTACTGTTCATACTTTCTCACTTCATTAATTTAGTGACGACGTTGGAGGAAGTTTTCTTAAAACTGGAAAATGAAGACACGACGGACAATCGTTTACATGGACCGGAATCGCCAATTGAATTGAATTACCCACAAGATGCATCGTCCTTATTCAGTCGCCAACTTTCCTGTATTGTTCACCTCCGAATCCGCCAAAAACTTGCTGACCCCAATGTTATTTTAGCTGTTATCTTCGTTCCCATTGTTATCTTGTTGATTGGAATTGGCATCACTCAAACTTCGGGATCGAGCCTGATACCTGGAATCCCATTGCGATATGCCTCTTTACCTCAAAACGTTTATAGAACTGAAATTCCTTATAATAGTTCTGCCGCTGCGTCTGTCACAGCTCCTTTAGTATCAAGATTTGAATTTCCCACCAATTTGGTGTCTGGCAACCTTCATACCTTCTTTCAATCAAGTTCAAATTATCAGTTTGGCATTGCTATTCGAGGAATTCAACCTAATGGTTCCGCTCCGTCATTCAACGCCTCTATTCTGTTCAATGATACATCCATTCACTCATTGCCTGTTGCTACAAACATTCTTTCGAATGCTGTTTTCGCTTATCTAGCCGAGTCTCAAAGAAAACCCATCCCGGCATCATACCAAATAACGACAATCAATAAACCGCTTCCGCTACAAACACCCAAATTTAGCTCCACTTCTGCCTCGTCACTTATCTTGATCGGGTTATCTGTTTCACTGGCTCCTGCAGTCTTCGGTGTCGATGTCGTCAAAGAAAGAGTTAACAAAATTCGACATCAGTTGTTAATCATGGGGACGCACCCTTCGTCGTATTGGCTAGGCTACCTGATATCGGATGTGCTCTCTTACTCCGTCGTCAGTATCGCTGTAATTATATTAGTTCATATATTTAACGTGGAACCTTTAATCGGCAATTCACTGCTTTTCTTAATCGTCATTTTAATCATTTACATGCCGACAACATGTTTAAGTGTATATTGCTACTCCTTCCTATTTAAAACCGTGAAAGATGTTCAAACCTGGTTACCTTCTCTGATCAATCTTGAAGTGTTTGTGTTATACATGGCCGTGGCAATGGTGGATGTACTAAATCTGCCCAATATTGCTAAGGCCCTTCACTTCATCGCGATTATTCTGTTCCCAGCTTACAGTTTTGTTGGATGTCTGTGGTACTTCAATCGATTATACTATGTGACAGGTGGCATTGTTACTTTTCAAGCTCTTCTCAAAATTGAAAACGTCCTTTCCCTGTCGATTTTGTTTATGATACTTTCCGGGTTAATCCAAGGAATGGGATTGATGTACCTTGAACGAAGGTACGGCATGGAGAATAGCCAACATAGAATACAAAACTGGCCGGCGACCGAAAGAAACAGAATGGACGAAGATCATGAATTGAACGAAGATCGGGATGTTTATTCAGAACGGAGAAGGGTCAGGGATTGCTTGGAAAGAGCTATACAGGAAAATAGCGACGCTGGGTTTGTCGGAGACGAAAACGACTTGTTATTAGCTGAAGGATTGAGAAAGCGATTTACAGTTTTAAAAGACGTGAAAGGTAAGAAAAGTTTTTTGGGGAGACAGAAAAAGGTTAAGTCTGAAAAAGTGGTGGTCAAGGATTTGACAATCGGAGTTAAAAGAGGGGAATGTCTCGGGTTACTTGGGTTAGTATCTCTCCTTGCCTCCCTAACCAGTTATCTTGGTTTTTTTCTCGATCCTCCTAATAACAGAGACCTACATCACGTTTTCTGTACTAATATGAACTTCGACCACAGGCCAAACGGTGCCGGAAAATCGACTAGTCAAAACATCATTACTGGCCAACTTGCTCCAACGTACGCCAACGGTTTATACATAAAGGGTCGCTGCTTTTTCAATGATCCCTCTCAATCATATCGAATAATGGGCTTTTGTCCGCAAGCCGATGCACTTTGGGATTCAGTAACTGTGTATGAACATTTACGATTTTATGCGAACATCAAGTTGGTTAAGAAAGAATGTGTTGCCGAATTAGTCGAAAAAATGATAACTTTATTGAAGATTGAAGAGTACAGGCATGTAAAGGCAAAGGATCTGAGTGGTGGGAACAAAAGAAAATTGAGTTTCGCGATTAGTATCATAGGAAATCCAGAATTGTTGGTGTTGGATGAATGCTCCACGGGGATGGATCCGTCTTCCAGGTTAGCACAGTGTTATTTTCATGATATATACTTAAGTTTGGCCCGGCTTTCTTTTACTAATGTTCAATTATATTATAGAAGATTTATGTGGAACGTTGTTTCATCGACGGCCAAAGACAGAGCCTGCATTCTTACTACCCACGCGCTCGAAGAAGCCGACTTCTTGTGTACGCGAATTGCCATTATCACCAATGGCGAGTTAGTCGCACTGGGTTCAAGTCAACAATTAAAATCTAAGCACGGTCAAGATACTTACCAGCTTGAGGTCAAAGTTAAAACCGACTCTGAAATAAGAGAGAGGTCGAATGCCGAAAATTCCTCTCGAAGCGAAAGACCTGAAACGACTTTAACAGAGCGGTTAAACAAAGTCGAGAGTTTTGTAACAAACTTGTTCGTTGGACTTGCGGTGCACCGGATAGACGTCGAAGGGGAGGCGGGAGGACGTCTTGTTTTTAAAATCTCAAGGAAGGAGACAGGCACGGAAAGTGGGCGGGAACTGAAAGTTGGGGATGTGTTTGGGGAGATGGAATCGAGGAAAGAGGAATTGGAAGTTGAAGAGTATGCGTTTATGGGTGTAACTCTAGAGCAAGTCTTTTTGGAATTTGCAAGGCAACAGAAAGTAGATCAGGAATAAGTTTAACTGTCGTATGATTAGATCTAGCTTATTCAACACCCTGGCATGTTAATAATTCCATGTTGATAATTCATTTACTTGTAACGATTATTACAATGAATGAATGAAATATCTTTATTAATATCTTACATTTGGTTATCGAAGTATGAAGTTTTGTTCTCTTTTCTTCATGTTGTCCAATAATACAATGTGTGCGCGCCAAAATGAGTCACATCGTCACGCGGAACCATTTGGATTTTTGTTTGGTGAAGTTTTTTTATCCTTAGTACGCCCTCCTTAACCGATATCTTAAGAAACATGACTATCGATATCAATCTCTTGCGAGCCGACAAAGGTGGCAACCCTGATCTTGTCCGAGACTCTCAGCGAAAACGCGGGGCTCCGGTCTCTTCTGTGGATGAAACTATTGAATTGGACAAACAATGGATTAAAAGTATATAGCCATGTTTAAATGATTCGGGAAAGACCACGCATTAATTCGTTTTGTCATACATTATTGTTGATGTTTTCAGTTAGATTCTCTCTCGACGAAATGAACAAGAAGCTTAACGCCATAAAGAAAGATATTGGACAAAAAATGAAAGCCAAGGAAGACGCTACAGAGTTGAAGGCTGAAAAGGGAAGGTTGGAAGAGGAGCAAAAACGCATCATCGAAAACGAAAAAAAAGCCGAAGAGGCCTTAAAAGAGAAATTGTGGAACTTGGGGAATATTGTGCATCCTAGCGTTATTGACAGCATGGATGAGGTGCTTGTACCCTCCTATGCTTTTACTTGCAACTTCGTTCTTCCTTTGGAATTCATACTGATCGAATTTGACCTGCTTGATGTTGTAGGCTAACAACGAGATTGTCCGAAAATGGCCAGAAAACGTAGTTCCCGAGAAAAAGACTGATATTCTTAGCCACCATGAAGTTTTGACGAGGATTGAAGGATACGATCCCGAGCGTGGTACGTTTCTTTGTGACAAGATTCTGTTATATCACTTGTTTTTTACAGTTTACTTTTATTCTAATCTTTCTGTCAAAATGGTTCATAGGTGTAAATGTGGCTGGTCACCGTGGTTACTTTTTGACTGATAATGGCGTCGACTTGATTCTTGCACTCATCCAATATGGATTGGCCTTTTTGAAAGCGAGAGGTTATAAGAAATTAATGACTCCATATATGATCAAAAAAGACGTTATGGCTAAGACTGCCCAATTGTCCCAGTTCGATGAAGAATTATACAAAGTCAGTTTATCCTTGGGTTTCATTCAGAGGATTCGGCTGTTTCACTTACTGTTGTTTGGTTATCAGGTCAGTGGCGAGAGTGAAGACAAATACCTTATTGCAACTTCCGAGCAGCCGATTTCTGCATTCCATATGGGAGAATGGATTCCTGAAGATAAACTTCCCCTTCGTTACGCCGGATTTTCTTCGTGCTTTAGGAAGGAAGCTGGTGCTCATGGTAAAGATACTTGGGGTATCTTCCGTGTTCATCAATTTGAAAAGGTGGAACAATTTGTATTAACGGAGCCAGAAAAGAGTTGGGAAATGTTGGACGAAATGATTAACGCTTCTGAAGCTTTCTATCAGAGTGTACGTTCTAATATGTATGGCATCGCTGCGAAGAAATTAGCTTTGGTTCTAACATTACTCAAATTCTTCTAGCTCAAATTGCCCTACCGTGTAGTTTCTATAGTTTCAGGTGCGCTGAACAACGCGGCTGCTAAGAAATACGATTTAGAAGCTTGGTTTCCGTATCAAGGTATGCAGAAACGTGATATAGCTCTTACTGTTGATTCCGGCAACTAATTGGATGCCTTCAATAGGCGAATACAAGGAGTTGGTTTCCTGCTCTAATTGTACCGATTATCAATCCCGTCGACTAGAAATCCGCTGTGGTGGTAAAAAGGTACTAAAGTCAGATTGATATGACACTATTTGATTCTTTACTTATTCTTTGCAACACGAATTAGATGGGCGAACGTGAAAAGAAGTACGTTCACTGCCTCAACTCCACTCTTACCGCTTGCGAACGAGCCTTGTGCTGTATTCTAGAGAACTATCAGACTCCGGATGGCGTGACAGTTCCTGAAGTATTGCGACCTTTCATGGGCGGAGTAGAGTTCATTCCTTTTACGGCTGAATTGAAAGGGAAGGGAAAGGTATACTTTATATTTGATCTTTGATGAAATCGTTCACTGTGTAGTTAACGCGAACTCTCCCTTGTAGCCCAAACCTTCTTCTAAACCTGCATCAAAGTCTGCCAGCCAAGATGATTTGCCAAAGCAGGTCAATGATAAGCTGAAAGTCTGAAAATAATACTGAGTAGATTTTTGTATTTGATGCTAAAAGAACGAAATGATTTAATTGTCAGTAGACTGATATTAATAAACCGCACGTGATTATCGTCCGTGGCAACCAAATAACGACTGGTTCTTCGATGTATCTGACCGTCAACTCGACAATTCTCTTTAAGCAGTATTACAATGGTTCAGGGAAATGCAGCACAAGAGAGTGATTACCAGCAATTGTCTAAAGGATTGTTGTTTGCCTGTTCGGAAGGCCGATATGACGATGCGAAACGATTAATCGACGAAGGTGCTGATATTACCGTTTCCGAAGAACAAGGTTTGACCCCGTTATTCTTTGCCGCCGCGAATGGTCATCTAGATATAGTCAAATTACTACTAGAGGTTTGTTTCGCTAATTGGTCATCTAATCTGAAATGGAAATACCGGATTTAACAATCTTTGTGGCGAATGCAGAACGGCCATCCATGGAACCTTCTGTCCTCGGATCAATTGACAGCAGCAGAATTTGCAGAGCGAATGGGGCATCACGAAATTTATGAGTACTTATTGAATGAGGGAGTTCGTGCAGAACTTTTGTTTCGAATGATGCGAAAATCTTTATGTCCTGTTCAATCTGAAATAGAAAATGACGATATTAACGAAGACGCTTGCGACATCCCCCCAGAAGAGAAAGAAACAAAGCCCACAAATTTAGATTATCTGAAACAAAAGTTGCATTATGATGATAAGGGCGAAAAACTATTAGACGAAGACGAGAATGGAGTGATGATGGGTTGGGAAGATAAATTGATGAAACTACATGCAGACAAAATCGCCCCAAGAGAAGGTTTAGATGTTTTAAATATCGGTTTGTGTCATGTCCTGAAAAAAATATCTTTTTGAATGATGTATCCAATAGCTGACGAGACTTGTGTCAATTAATTCAGGCTTCGGACTCGGCATAATAGACGCTTATCTTCAAAAGTCTAAACCTTCTACTCATACAATCATCGAGGCACATCCGGACGTTTACGCTCATATGTTATCAAAAGGATGGGACAAAAAACCTAACGTTACCATTCTTTTTGGGCGATGGCAGGAGCATTTACCAAAACTGGAAGCATCTGGTAAACAGTTTGACGGGATTTTTTTCGACACATATGCTGAATATTACGATGATTTGACCGATTTTCACGAATTCGTTCCTAATATATTAAAATGCGACGGAGTATATAGTTATTTCAATGGACTAGGGGCGACAAATGACTTTTTCAATGAAGTCTACTCAAGGATAGTTGAGATGGATTTAGAAGGAATGGGCATCAAAACTGATTTTGAGATTGTAAATATGAATGAATTGGGGGATGAAGTGTGGGACGGAGTGAGGAGGAAGTACTTTACATTGGACAGATACAGATTACCTGTCTGTAAGTTTATGTCGTAAATTAAATGCAACTAATCGGAGCCTTGGCAGGTTTAAATAAATTACTAGTCAGTACCTCATAAAGTATTGAGAATATAAAGATATATCTCGCGCCGAACAGTTCAATGTTGTAGGTAGTATATTTATGCAAATCTTAGGATACAAAATTTTTCGCGCGTCCACGACCATGATTATGTATTCAACTTCGAATATCACATTTAATTTCGGTGTATATATATGATGATTTTCAAATATCAGCGACTAATATAATATTCACTGGTACCGGAATATTTAAGTACTATGGAAAATATAAACATGCAGTCAACTTTACCTTAGTGTCAAAATCAACCGGCTTATTCGTTTTAACTGTTGCGTCGATAAGCACAAATAATACATGTATATTCAAAATTGTATAGGAGACAATTCATCAGAATAATTTAAATTCAAGTCAATTTAAGTTTAGTATCAGAATGGCATTCAAATGTGGGGCTGGGCTTTACTCGATGATGGTTCTTCTGAATTTGAGCAGCTGCCTGAACTCAGTGCCTCAAATTCATTGGCATCAGCATATACTACTAATTTTGTTGGAATTGTCCCAAATAACAGTGTTTTTCCAAATCAAGAATCCAATTTTAATTGGAAGGCATTATTCGAGGGGTATGAAAGATATTCAGCAATCTAGGTTAGGTTAAGTTCGGATAGATTTATTGCAAGATTGTGTACTCAAGTCAAAGCGATCTTGATTGTGATTATATAATTTTGGAAATTCAACGTTCGGTTTTCTGAAACTGCCGCAAGGACTTCATTATTGGCCGCCTGTTGTAATGATCCTCGGTTAGAGCGATGTGCTCGAGAAAAGCCAGGTCGGCACATGTTCTCTTCGATAATCCTTTGATGTGGAGAGTACATATTAAGGAATGGAGGGCGAGGACGATATAATAGTTGGAGGACCGAAAGCGGTGTACAGTTGGGAACACGAGCAAACTGATTAAAAGCTATTAAAAGTCCAACCGTATTCCAGTTCTAGAAATTCACCTGATTCACTGTTATCACCGATACAACCTCGAGGACCGCGATATTCCCATTTCGGAAGTCTCGTCAATAATCGAAGAGGGTCCTATCCAATTTACGAAATTTTGTCTTTGTTTTCAGTATAAGCGGTAGAATGTTTACCATGGAGATTGGCGTGAAGATTTTAGTTATTCTGGTTTCTTTTCGATTCAGATGAAATACTGAAGATCAAACCCCTGTGGAGTGTGGACTGTGGGAGTGGAACACTGAAATACCGCGGTGACAAAAAATATATGATGTCGGGTCAAAGCATTATATATTATTTACATTACAGAGAGTTTTATGTCGGGCATTCCGCATTGTCGGCCTTGCTTCGATCCGCCGGACGGAAATCCAGAAACACCGCGGAAAGAGGGCACGTGCCTATCACGTGGCAGTATTCTTCGAGAGGGCGGCCGATGCATCAATTCATTCCTCAAATTTATCGTTCGGCTCAGATTTCAGAAGAGGCCCAGAAAACCGACAAGAGTGGTTATTTCGAACCATAGTACCAAAGAGAGAGAAAGTTCGGCAAACATATGGCATTGTTGATTGTGCTACCGCAATCTTAAGTCTAACAAATTTTGGCATTCAGTCCTCTCAACGATTTCCCTCTCTCCCGCCCGCTCCTTCTAAAACCCGTAGTGCTTTCAAAAGCGATGGTCCTTGCCGCTGCACTGCCAGCGCTTTTGGTCCTGGTAGAGTCGATCAGACTTATTCGACACAGCTTGTGCTGTCCCCTTCTCTCAACATCTCTAGCGTGCCTATATATTCTTCTCCTCTCCGTTCTTTCCCCAAAAGTTTCGAAATTCATTCGTCAAATAACACCACTCAGACTGCTACGATTTCGACAGAATCACGGCAACAATGATAGTTATTCCAGTCCTCAGTCGGACCTTCATGAATGGGAGAAAGAAAAAGAGGGGAAACTTGATACCTCATTAGGTTCAAATGAGCGAAAAAGAGAATGGATCCTTGTACTCAAGTTAGTATTTGCTATGAATGTATGGATGTTTACCGAAAACCAGGCATTCAATCAACTCCCAACGACTTATATGGTTATAATAAAGGTAAGTTGACGCTAGGCCCTCGATTTTCACTATTTATTTTGATTCCTTTATTTCGGCAACTGGGATCATTTCGCTGCGGCTTGGATGAGTTTGCTGACTGTCGATTTTTGTACCGACATAGTCATTTCTCCCCCCTCTCTTCTTTTCTATCAATCCGGTACAACCTGTAATATTCAATTCAGTAATAATGGCGATTCCTAGTATTTCTCTTGCAATGATGGTGTATACGGCATCGAAGGAGATATTGACTCAGTATAATGCATTTGGAGTAGTACTTGGAGTAATCAGTACATTAGCTCAAGGTTCCACTTTTATCTTTATTGATGAGCTGTATAAATTAAACTCGCATGATGTTTGGGAGTCTGTGAGGCGGACATGGATGGTTTGTATATTCCCCATCTTGTACGATGATTTTTCCTGACAGGTATAAATTGACAATAACCTCTTATTCTGCGTTCCATGCTTTAGCTACATTTTTCTATTTTGGCGTTCTTGGGTGCCGCACTGCTTGTGGAATCAGCGGCGGTTGTGGTTACACAACCTGTTATGCTGACATTGCTTCTCAGCGGATTTCTGATGGCTGTTTCTATCAAGTTATTCAGTGAAATGATTTCCGATTCGTCGCCTCTTCAGTTATCCCTATTTTTCTCTGGTGCTTTAGTCATCGTGACGTCTGTCTACATGACTTATAATAACATGATTGCAAGTATATATCATCCCCTGGGTATTGCAGGATCGGTTTTGGGATTATTTGTGTTAGCTGGAGCGTTTGCTACTTCGAAACATAGCAAAAAATTACTACCTGTTACCAACGGCAATAGAAGTGATTCTTCTCACGGTCGTCGATCCACCCCTCTTATCACTCGGCTTTTGATTCGAATTTTCTACGCTATCTTATTGATATTTATCATCACATCCTGTTCCAGTTTGTCGGGAAGTGCGGATTTCCGTCCGAAGCCATATGTTCCATTAGCCAACACTAATGAGCTACGATCCCACAATGTTTCTGCCGTTATCTTTTATGGTCGTCGAGAGTCGGTTCGAATATTGAATTGCTACCTTGAACGAAATCTCGCAAAGAATGGTGGTATTTTATCAGAAGTCATTTTCGTTGTCAAGACCGACAAACAGTGGGATCTAGACTTTTTGGAGTATTTACTTGAGCGAAATCAGCCATACTATCGTAAGATCGAAATACCGAACAACGGCTGGGACTTTTCAACACATTACAGCTGGATGACTCCCAATACCTTATATTTCAAAGTGGATGACGACATCATCTACATACGAGACGGAACTTTCGAGGAATTGTTGACAGAGAAATTACGTGATCGTTACATATTCCTCTCTGCCAATGTCGTTAATCACCCCATCCTAGCTCCAGTTCATGGATCGTTAGGTGCGATTGCTCCGTACACGCCTTCATTTGAACCGGGAGCTCCATGGATCAGATCTAAGGAGCCTTTGTATTTGAACGGAAACGACTATGACCTGAAAAAATGCGCATGGGAAAATTGGAAATGTGCCATGTTGAGCCATGAAAACTTTTTATATAACATGGAGCACAACATGACTTGGCTTTATGATTTTCCGATTTACGATTTCCACGCTTACGATAGAGATGCGAGATGGAGTATCAATTTCTTCATATTGAACTCAAGTAATACAGTGATCACAATGAAAGATGATGAGCAAGAAATAGCGGTAGAGATTCCTAAGAGATTGGGCAGGCATTGTGCAGCAGTTGGAAAAGCGTTGGTGGTTCATTATGGCTATTATACTCAACGTAGCGGGTTGGATGAACAAAATCATATAATGAGCCGGTATGCCAAATTAGCGAAACAAGAGTGTGGATTCGTGCTAACTGGAGAGGAGAAAGCCGGCAGAAATTCCAGTGCAGAGGCAGAAAAGAGCAAGCCGGTAAAGAAAGGAAATCAGACAAGCGACAAACGTTGAGCGGGGCCATGGACGGCAGACATGTGTTGAAAATTCGGGATTTGTTACATTTGTAATTGGCAATAATTGTTAAAATTATGTATTCAGTGACGCAAACTGTACTTTTTCGTTTTAGTCTGTAAAATAGAAGTTATATAAGTCGATTGATCTCCACGTGATTTTCATGCACATACTTGCCCGCTCAAAAATACTTCTTTTCGTTGCATCTTATACCTTGGTAAACCTGCGAATTAAAATTCATCGTTGCGATAATATTCACAGCGGATCCTTGATATATATCGTACAGTGCCTAGAGTCCAAAGATATAGGGAAACCTTCTGTCAAGGAAAAAGCCCAGAGTAGTTTGATTGAGAGATGTCGTCGTATGCTCCTATTCATCAATTCGACTCAATTACCACCATCGGATCCCCTTCCAAGTCGCATAGAATGATGTTCCCCTATAGATGCAAGAGGCTTCTACTATATTCGATAGTAACGGCCGCTATTATCTTTCTCGCTACGGTGGCCTTCAACAGAATTTCTTTCTCTTCCGTCGCCGCTCCACATTACATCACAGCGGGTACTGGTTCAACGACGACATATAATATCCTTCCTCAACGCTCGACATTCTCTCAGATGAGACCCGAATTTTGTCCACTCTCCAATGTAGCAATAATAATTCATGCCTTTGGTTCGCCATCTCAAATCGCCATGTTAACAACTACGATGTCATCAATCGAACATTTTGTCTCTTGTATTCACTCCGTCATCATATTCTTATCAAAACAAAGTCAATTACCAATCGATATGGCATTATTTCCTTCGAAACATAATGTCTCTGTGGTTTATGTTGACGAGACTCCGTTGAAAGATCTATACAGTACACGAAAGACTCTGTGGAAGAGTGATAAAAGTATTTCGGCCTCAATAAGGCAACAGTGGAGCAGAATGTGGGTTGATAATTTCACCGCCCCGATTAAAGATGGTGGCCCGGAATATTTATTGTATATGGATACAGATTCAATCTTTACTTATCCGTTGACTTGTCAAAACTTGTTTGATGACAACGGCAGACCCTACTGGTTTTATTGGGCGGATAGGTTTGTTGCGGTTGATCTCGTATTTCAGTTTAAAGTTCGCCTAACTAATGTTATTGTGTACATTTGTCTAGTTATAATTGGGGGCCTCCTATTTCCTCGGCTCTAGGACGCCTTCACGGGTGTTTTGTCAGTTTTTATCCTTTTCTTTTCCATATTGATGGGCTCAAGATTGCTAGGGAAATGTCATTGGAACATCGGAAGCGAAAATCTAAAGCAGAAGGGAAACCAGAAGTTGTTATTTTTGACGATGCATATGTAGATGTTGCGTTAGAGACTGGCCTTTATAGTGAATTTAATTTGATCGGTAACGCTCTTTCGTTTAGCGAAAGAGGAAAAGAGATCAGTAATTTGCAACCCTGCCCGCGGTTGAGTGATTTGGACAACAACCGGTATAAAGGAAGCCTGTGTAGGGATTGGGTATGTTTGGACTTGTTGCAGTTTTTTCTTGTCCTGGGTTTGTCAACTAACCCATTCAATTTTTTAATGCGGACATTCGCCTATCTTTGCCTTGTCTAAACTCAGGCTTTCCCTGCGGCACATCTTCCTTACCCATACGCCCCTGTCCTTGACAATCTGCCAGAAAAGTTCTCCAACTGGGACTTCTTCCTACATGCTCGTGAATGGAACCTCGGAAAATTCACAGACAATTCAGATAGATATTTAACTAGCGTTACTGATATGATTCATCATGGAAGGTGTATCGCTATGTGGCATCAGAAAGCTGATCGACCTTCTTCTTCGTCTTCTGTTCCGGAACAGGAATGGTTCCCAGATTGCGATTCCCCAAAATACAAAACCCTTCACCCCCGAACTTGGGCTTATCTGAACGGAAAAGGTGGAATAAATCGAGACGAAGAGGCAGTGAGCAGAAAGTTTTTGACTGTGGATTATACTAGGAAAAAATGCAGTGAACCAATCAAGAAGAGATAAAACTGATGTCATATTTGAATTGATGTGTGATAAAGCAACTCGAAATAGGAATATTATTTTGTATAAAAAGTCAGGGTTGCCCGGTTGTAAACATTTAGAGGCGTTGCATCATAATTATCAAATTACCCAAATATGGAATATTGATAACTCAAAGGTGCTGTAGAACGCCATTAACAAAATTGTCAGTTACCTAGTCATTACCATGACTCTCCAAAAAGAAAATCTCATGTATACAAATACTAAAGTCATTTACAAAGTTAGACGCCTTGCAGTGACTTTAACTGTGGATATTGACTCAAGAGGATAAGAAGAATATAACGTTCTTTGGTATTTTTATACAATATGTATTTTTAAGTTTATTTGAATCCAAGCTTTAACATATTCATGAATTACATAAACAGATTTTAAAAGCTGATGACAACAATGAATTATTTCAATTCTCTCTAAGCTAAATACGACTTATGATAATCATTCAGTCTTATTGCTAGATACAGTAACGTTAGGATTATTAAATGTAGGTATGTCGGTTATTTTACCCACAAAAACAGATTCACTCAGTGTAACAGATTCTTGCGGAGACCCTGAAGACGGTTCAGTAGAATTAACGATTTCGACAGGAGGAGCACCCGGTGAACCTTCGACTGCATCTGAATCAGATGAGTTAAAAGTTCTTGAGCCATTGACTGGAATCTGAGGCGATGATAATCTAGATGAGTTCGAGGAACGAACAACGACAGAGGAGTTAAAAGTTCTTGAACCATTCACCGGAATCTGAGGCGATGATAATCTGGATGAGTTCGAGGAACGAACAACGGCATCTGAGTTATCCTGTTCTTCATCAGGGATGGTGTCACTGGCAGGGGAGTTTCCGCTAGTTATATTTGAAGGGATTGGGACGAGGGGAGTTCGATTCAATTCAGGTTTTTGAGGTGCAGTCGAGTTCAATAAAGTGGATGAATTGTGGTTTGGGAATGGAGTGCTGTAACCAGGGTAAAAAATACATGAAAATAAGGCGACGATGCAGAGAGCTTTGGTAGATGAATGGAACATGATTTCGTTACGATGAAAATCTGCTGATTATCCATCATCCTTCCATTCACCGCTTTATATACCCTATTTTGCGCATCCCGACTTGTTTGAACTTCTGATTTCGTTACATTGTGTCAATTTTTTGGGGTTTCGAAACGTCGCGTAGCACCGCATAAGTTGTCGCAACTCGCGCTTGCCCTGGCCGCCATAATAGTGGAAATAAAACGTCGATTATAGTTAGGTGGCTTTCAAAAAGCTTCTTTCTGTGGGACAGCGTTGGATGTGTCACATACAACTATAAGACATTTCATTGCATTAAGACTTACAATATACAGTTTCATCGTAGAATTATATTATAATGTAGCGCATGGGCCGGAAACATAGAGTGACTTCAATCCCGACATCACGTAATGACTAAATCAGAAAGGAACGCTGGCTAAATCAGAAGTAAACGTCAGTGATTGAGGGGATTGATGAAAGCTGAATCCGGAATTCGGAGAGATGTCGCAGTATTCCAGTGTTCAACCGTGCTTACAATATTTGGCAAGCTACTATATTGAGGCATCTTGCAAATCGCCAGCACCGATTCTATTTATAGACGCGGGCTCCTGCTTGGTGGTCAGTTTGGATTAGTGTTACAACCAAACCAATGTATTAATACAAGTTGTGTTCCACCAATATAATTTTAAATACAAAATACACTGAGATTTGGCATTCACTGATTATCTGAGATACACTAAAAATGTACAAACAAAGCGGACTTGTCGGTAGAATAAGATGACACCGTACGTTTAACTACAACTTGAAGGGTATATACAAATTTCGCTCAAGAGCTATCACCGAGGAATGCCAGCGTTTCCATTCATCGTTTCAAGTAGAGCTTCATTCCATATCCACGATCACTTCACTTTCTGTATCTTCATCTCTAAGGGCCCGTGGACTTACACTTTCCCTTTCTTCATTACCTTCATTCTCAGAAACAATCTGACTTGTTTTTAAGTCGACATTCGTTATTCCGTTATTATTACTTCTTTCTTCAAGGGTATGATCAGATTTTATAATTCCAATTTCATGTACTTCTGGTTGCGATGCACCAGTATCAGAGATTGGATGTGTTGGGGACCCAGACTGACGCGAGTTGGATTGGGAGGAGTGACGATCAACGCCATCTTTACATCGACTATTTACATGGGTATTTTGCGACTCCCTCGCTGAAGTGGATATCGACGATTGCGGATTTTGGCGGTCAGCCTTGGATTGGGTCACGTTAAAACTTGAATCTGTATCCAGACTTTGATTACTTGTTTCCTTTTCGTTGTTGAAGCCGCCGATGTCACTGTTTCCTTCGATATCTACATCCACGTCTTCATCCTCATCCTTCAGAGGCACATCGTCACCAAGATCATCATCAATGACCGAAATTTCTTCAACTTCAATGTCGCCATCCACATCAATTTCACTTTCGATTACTGATTCCGTATCATCTACAATATTAACGTGGGATTCTTTTGAGATGATACTGATTTGACTATTGCCATCGTCTTCCGTTTCGTTTCCATTGGGCGTGAATGCTTGAAATTGCGATTGTTCGTTCACTTCAACGTCTTCAACCGGATTGGTCGTGGGGTAGATAGCCTGCTCTAAATCTATCGTTTCCATACTATGATGATCATCGATTTCAGTGTACTGTTCAGGCTCAGCTTTTTCACTTACGACTCTACCTCTTCCCCTACCGCGACCTCTTCCTCTCCCACGCTTTGAAACAGGTTGATTGGGGTGAGCGTCTTGAGGTTTCCTCTTTAACGACGAGGAGGCGGAACTGAATTTCGAAGATTTCACTTTTGCACCTGACCGGTTCTGTAAAACAGATTGTAATGATGGAGTTTGCATGGAAGGGAAAGGATCCGCCGGATCAATTTCCGTTCCTGTCGTTTCGTTTTCCGTGGCTCCTCCTGTCTCATTATCCATTAATCTTCCCATAAAGCCCCCATTTTTATGAGCTCCTCCGGGTCCAATGCCTTCTCCATTATTGTTTGCGTCGTCGTTTCGGTCTGCTGTTTTCGAGAAACCAAGGTTGTTTGTCCGGGTAGGTGAAACCAAGAAAGTTCCAGGCGGCAGTACAGGTGGCTTGTATAGTTTCATCGCTTCATGGAATGATGTGGCCTGATAAGCTGATGGAGGCGGAAATTTGAAATCGGGTCCAAAATTGGCGGTTGCGCGTCCTCCCATGTATGATGAGATACATGGATAGTATTTCCCTGAATACGATAAAATCAGAAAAGCTGGATATTCCCGATACAGATATTTGGATAATGTGCAAGAGAAGGATTTCGCACTCACCCAGCATCAAATCAGAAAAGGCAACACCAAGGTCAATTCCGTTTTTGAAATATCGAATCTCACTCCCTAGTTTCTTAGGCAATGGCTCCTTCTCAGGGAAACGAGCATAAGGCGTAATGTATTTCCATCTTCGATTCTCAAGCACCGCCGTTTCATCGTTAGTCAACTGTGGAAGGGATATAAGGATGCCAAGTATGTCCCCTGGCACTGATCAATCCAAATAAGTCAGTACATTACGGAAACAAACGTACGACGTCAAGGGAAGCGGAGCTGTAAGTGGCAGAAAATAACTCACCGTATCCCGGGGAATATGAATCCTTTAATATACCCTTAGATTGATGAAATAACGACCCTGGTTGACCGCGATAAGAGTAACTGAACAAATCGTATCCACAAGGTGCATTCAAATCCCCGCTAATTTGAGACCATCCAATTCTAACGCCGAATCCAAAACGAAAACTTAATCAATCATAAAGAATTAACAGGGATAAAATCGTTGCATACCTCGTCATTCCAGACTCGCTTAACGGTTTCTCGATGCACACCTCAAAGTACCATATACCTTCGGTGACTCCGTGCGTCGCTTTTGCCATTCTATAGCCCTGCGTTGCGGATGTTGTAATGCAAATTGAAAATTATAAGTCAAACAAAATATATATGGGTTGGATTTGTTAGCGGGCTCTATCACATATCCTCGTTTTCGACGCAGGTGATTTCAGAGAAATGAATAGAAAACTACAAACGTCATCATTCCACACGGTTCTTTCGTCTTCTGATAATTTAACTTTCTCAGCCGTATGAGTATTAACTCTACTCATTCGAACAGGTTCATTCGGGTCATCAAGATCGGGATAGAGGACTAATAATAATTTCAAAGATGTAGAGCCGCGTAAGCACTCCACATAAGGACAGATATTACTTTTAATATATTTGACCGAATAAAAAGAAAGCAAAGACAACTTCAAAGGAATGAGAAAGTGCAAGATAAATACGAATGCATCCTGCCAAGTCCTGCTTAGTTTGCTTCTTCTGTTTTTTGGAAGTTTCTTTGGCTTCCTTGACCTCTTTATTCTCCTTCAGGTTGTTCTCTTTGGTCGCTTTACTCATTGCAGAGAGAGATGTCGTTGGAAAATAGTTATGATCTTAGGCGTAAAGTGATCATGAAAGTTCCCGCGGTCAGAGTTCGTGTTTCCTTCCCTTGCCGAATCTCCATGACCTTCGCAGCCAATGGGACAATCACAGATTGACATTGCGCTGCTTCTATTCTCAGAAAAGCAAATACTTCACAAAATAAACGACTATGATCATGCTATAGTTACTTACAACTTTTTTTAATCTTTAGGCGAGGTGTATCACTTACAGCGGCAATAGTAAAATCTGAGGCACGTGACAATAATAATGACGTTGTTATGGAAACACTGTTCAAAATCTAGGTCACCAATTCATATGCCTGAAGAATCGTTGCTGTAGTAAAGTCTAAACCATCGACAATGAATCTACTGCGTCGTCCATCTTCATCATTTTCCATATCCCGTCTTTTCACTTTCAACCGATCGATTCCTTCATCCACATGCCATTCCTTGTCACGCCCATTTTCAATTCTCTCTTCACTCTCTCTTGCACCATCCCTCAAACATCTCAAATCGTCATCCATAATACCACATTCCTTGTCCTTGACAAAAATTACAACACAAAATGTCAATCCCGTTAACTGTCGATCAACCATCCGGTCATACCAGGTTCGAGCTACAGTGAAAAAACGATGCGAACATTGTTATATGGTTAAAAGAAAGGGTAGATTATATGTTTTGTGTAAAAAGAATAACAGGCATAAACAGCGACAGGGATAGAATTTTGAACGTCAATGCGTATATTCTAAAATTTGTCATGGAGGTGGAGAGCAGTTACTTTATCGTGCTTGAATTATAGCGCCGCAAAGGAGGATTGTGTCGATAGAATTCGACATAAGAGATTGTATTATAACGGGTTCAAGATACATGTAGACTGCTCTGAATTAATCTACAGCGACTAGTTTAGGAGTTTTTATCATAAATGGTCTTCCTGAATAAACCATAAGATTTCCATTTTCGATTTGGTTATTCTGCAAAGTTAAATGTCTTTCATCTGGCGGTTGCGGGATAGAAGATTTCTGTAAGAATCAGTACAAATATGTGAAGTAACAACTCAAAAAATATTCACGAATTTATTTACTACAAGCAGAATCAAATTCACCAACAGTATATACAAAAAAAGCAACAATTGTCTGCAACACTCAGGACGAGTGATTGATTAAATACACCAATGAATATGTAAAATGTAGAGCTTGCAAATATTAGATAACATGTGCAATTGTTGGGCAAACAACTCCTCGCCCTGTGCATAATGTACATTTCTACAATACCAATTCAACATTGCCATTTACCGTATGTAAATCAATTTTGGCATTTACAGGGGGAACCTTGTCCCGCGAATTTGAAGGCTTGATAATCCCGGATTTCTTGGCGCGGCGGTTAACTTCGAATTCGATGTCGGATTGCGGTTTGGATGGAACAGAAAGTAAGGTATGCCCGTTAACTGTTGCCAAACTAAAAGAGACCGGAAACGACGGAAGAGGCTGAAAATTTCGAGAAACAAAACGAGTTAGAATTGAGGCAAACGAAATGGTGACAAATTACGATTGAGAAATCAACTCATACCATATTCACTTTCACAATCCCATTCGTACTTTTACCGACAAACGAGACATTTCTTCCTTCTTTTACGGCGTCATCATTAAATCGAACCTCATCAACCACAACCTTTCCATTCACGCTAATCACTTCCAGATTCTCTACATCCTCAAAACTACAATCTATATTTCCATTGACAACGTTTAACGAACCATTCGGTAACGATAATTTTGACTTTAAGAAAATATTGCCGTCAGCAACAGACATTGACAAAGTTTTGAGCGTTGACGGAACGGTGTAAAGATTCACGTTGAAAGAGGAGAGTTCGAGGGAATGTGAAATCGGAAGTGTAAATTGACTAGGGACACGGACTTTGATGGACACATAAACACATGATGGCCTATGTATTTCAAATTGACAATCGCTTAGGTAAGTATAGCTTCATATCATCAAACTCGATCAACGTTAAGAAACAAAACTGCCTGGGAAGCGACAAAAGTGAATGAGGACATTACCATATTGAATTCCGTGAAGAAGTTTCGATTTCTAGATTCCACTTATTCTCAACCGTCGGTTCAATTAATTTGATTTCCGATTTCAACGACGGATTCGAACTTTTAATATCTGTTCTAATCTGAATCAGATTCTCAGACAACTCGTTGCCAACTTCGTAAGTCACTGTCCCCATCTTTGATGTACAATCAGTAAATCAAGCTCCAATTAAAAAGAGTAGCATAGAGTAACAAAAACATACCACAGTTCCTAACGCTTGTATTCCGAATGAATCCATATTCGGGTGCGCAGTCATATTCAACAGCGAAGTCGAAGAAAGTATAGGGGCAGCGTTTTCACAGGTACCCTTGTACATTGATTTCAAAGAAAACTATAAAACCCCCAAAATTAGTTAACCAAACAAGCACCCATATCATACACTATCAGTTCCAAAGATCCAGGTAATCAAAGTCAACATACCAGTGCAATCAAGACTGTCAAAATGATCAAACACCCACAAAACACACACAACTTGCAAAGTTTTTTACCCACGCATCCTAAACAATTTGACTTTCGTTCATGCTGTACAATTGCATTTGACAATCCTTCACCGATACCAACTGTATTAGTGTATATTATCACTTGTGGCTGAGGAGAACCTGGGGTCGATGAGTTATCGGATTGCAGTAGAGGTGCGAAGCCGTTACTGTTGGGATGAATGGAGGACGAAAGAGTATGGAATGTAAAAGTGTTGTAAGGGGGAGGAGGGGTCGGTGTTGTAGCCGGGGGAAGTAACGGAGTGGATATATCGTCGTTGGGACTGAAGTGTTCCGAGTCAGATGGAGAATGCGGAGAGGAAGACATCCCCTTCCCTGATGTATTCGAAATGTCCATTCGGGAGCCTCTTCTACTGCAAAGAATTGATGTAGTTGTCTCTGAATTGAGCTATATCGCAGAAAATGTCGCTTGCAATTTGAGTGTGGAATGCGGAAATCTCATATCCTCAAAGTCACACACAGAAACGCCATGTCCAATTTCTGCACCTGAGACAAGGCAAGACAAAAACACGTGATTCCTAATATAGAATCACGTGGCAGTTCTTGCTCACTGCGCATACATGATCTGCTTCTTCGATTTCGGTCAATATGTGTGGCTACACGATGAAAGTGTACTAAGAGGTACTAAAAGGACGAAGTAGGAAGCGACGGCTCCAATTATTCCTACTTCAACCGGTCGGGCCGATGCCATCATGAAGTATCTTGGAAGTATGAATATTAATTGATTGGAAGATTCGACATCAATATGTTTATTTTTCAACATTGATCAAAAATAACATATTTTGTCATTGTTTTCATGGTTGTTTCAATGGTAGTGACTCCTCCTACTTGTTCGGCCAAACACGACTTAAAGTCGTAGCAGCCGGGACTCCTCCTACTATGGTTAGCCAAACATAATAAAAGTCCAATAGATCGTAGCAGCCTGAACTCCCGCTACTATGGTTAGCCAAACATAATAAAAGTCCAATAGATCGTAGCAGCCCGGACTCCTTTGTTTACTCAAACATGATAGAAGTTTTTAAAAGTCGTAGCAGCCCGGATTCCTCCTGGCTCCTACTATGGTTAGCCACCAAATATGATCAAAGTCCAACGCGTAGCAGCCCGATTCGTGGTTCACTCGCACCAAAAAGTATACACACGCAGGAGCAGCCCGAACTCCTCCTGGCTACTAAATATGTTTAGCCAAACATGATTAAAAGTCCAAATTCAGTAAGTAGTAACCAACTCGGCTCCTCCTACCCTTTCGTTCACAATCACCAAGCAGCGACTCCTATTGCCAAACACGCCAAAATTTTAACACGTCGTAGCAGCCTGGACTCCTCCTACTTCTTGGTTCACTCGCACCAAAAGTCCACAACACGTCCTCTTGAATTAATCTAAGGCGTTACAGGCTAACCATGTGCATAGTAGGAGCCATGAGGAGTCCTGGCGGCTACGACTTATTAAACTTTTATCATGTTTGGTGGCTAACCATAGTAGGAGGAGTCCGGGCTGCTCCTGCGTGTGTATACTTTTGGTGCGAGTGAACGAGAGGGTAGGTAGGAGGAGTCCGCCCTGCTACGACGTGTCGCTGTTCGGTGTGAGTGGACGAAAGGGTAGGAGGAGTCAAGGCTACTACTTCGATTTGGACTTTTGTCGTGTTTAGCCAACTACATCATTTAAATTGCATCAAGTACATGTTTACCGCAATCACAGTTAATCAACAATATCCGACGCTACGTATTATAGAATGATTATTTAACCCAATACAATAAATTTACAATAAAATATAAACAAAACCATTGAATGAATACTCCTAGTGCGCACTAACGCACCACTAAAAATTGAACGGATTCTACAGATCTTTAGCCAACATACACAGTAACACACTCACACTACGCTAATACCCGTTACTCTTTTCTTTTACTTTTTTACTTCCTACCCAATTTCTTCACAGTTGTAACAAAATTTCTGCTCGACGTTTGTACACCTTCAATCTTACATTTACCCCACCCCACCAACCTCGCGGGTAAATTTTTCACGCCATGAACCATCGCTTTACCACTTTTCTTTGGTAACTGATCGATTTCGTTTGGTTCAGAGACATACAAAAAATTCCATAACCATCTGCTAAATTTTGTAGAATTTTCTTCGACGATAATGTAAAATAGATAAGACGCTGGAATCATCAGTAACATCAGGATAAACCAGGATAACCCGACGATAGCGGAAAACGAAAATGATTGAGCGTTCAGGTAGATAACAAGATGAGGGAGGACAGCATAAATAAATGTGAATTGGAGAAGGTAGAACCCAAATGACACCTGAATAGATGAGAATAATGAGAAACAGCGTCGCCTGATCTTTAATGTGAAAATTTTAATTGATAGACGTACCTTTCCGACAAACTTAAAAAATCTAAACATCAAAAATCGTTGAGCGAAAGGGCTGATTTCAATCCAAAGCATGATTAAAACTGCTGGAATCCATCTAGACGGGTACATCTTATAAACACCAACAAGTTAGAATCAATCATCGCACGGTAATCTCAAAGAAAAAAGACTTCATGAAGTCACGAAGGGATACATACAGCGACCGGCCAATCCATCGGATGATTTGTAACCCCATCTCTAATCATCCATTTTACTGCCCAAAAATCGACGGGATCACTGACGATATTAGAACCCAAAAATAACAACGATATACCAATAAGGAAAATTTGAAGAGGTAATTTATCAGATAGTTTAAGGTTCTTGAGCTTGGTGAGGAATGATGCGGCGTGTAGGTCACAGAGAAGCAGACCAGCAGCAAAGAGCTACAAAAAACACTATGTTAGGGAAAAATCGACGTATAAGACGATGAAAGAGAGGCATACCAAATTAAAATTATAAGTGTACATGGTCCACATAAAAATGCAGAAGAAAAAGAAATATCTCCTAACGCTGGAGCTGATATACACAATAATCATTGAAAGAATATAAATATAGATCGAGCCTAATATAATACGAGTTAGAAATTGTTAGCATCTATCCAACATCAAATGGAAGAAATCGCAAAGATACGAACCCCAAAATTGCACGTAAATAGACCATAGAGTACTCCCACGTCCTAGAATATACGAATGCCTTCTATCCGCAAACTACACAGAACGCAGGAACACGTCAGCCTATCAATTTTTGTATCGATTCAGAAAATAAAAGCAAACACCGTACCACATCAATCACGAATCCCATCCATCCACCGACATCATCATTTATAAAACACCACTCTGGTCTTCCCAAACCTGAACCTTTCAATACTTCTTTATCGGCTTTGATTGCAATATCAGTATACCCATTCACGCAAATTTCATATTGTAAGATTGCAGTTACGACCACCGGTACACCGAGACGGAACAAGCGACGGAACAAAGACGCAGATAGGGCAAAATAATGCGGATTTAATGATTTGTTTGCTGATTCCGGCAATGTCCGAGATGGCTCAGCAGACGAGGTAGAATCCGAAGAGGGGGAGGGTAATTGTTTGCAGGCTTTTTCAATGACTGAACGACATTTTCGTAAGAAGGAGAGAGTGATGACTCGACCCGAAATAATAAAAAAGACGGCGAGTGCGAATTGTCCATTTCTGGATACAAAAGTATTTCAAAATCTCGTTAGGGAATAGAAAATGATGTCAAGAATGATGACAAGGACCCTACCGAAACATATGCAAAAATCGTCCATAAGTCATTGTTAGCGGATCCTTCGAGTCTAATATACTATAGAAATAATGATTATTGAAGACAACAGTCATAGCGATGCCTCTGATCCCGTCTAAAAATTCGAGTCTGCCAGTTGTAGGTCGCGCAGACACTGATGTCGGAGGTGGGTTGGAGTCTAGCGGTTTTTTTGATTGATCAGTTTCAGTTTGTTTCTGATCTTGACGACGAGTTTGGTTGGACTGCTCCAATGGAGGGAGAGGAGGAAGGGTATCGTTGGATTCGCCAAACGTTGCCTTTGATGGATCATCGACTGTAATTTGATCGAGGGTGGCGACTCGCTCGTGCGGAGGTTCTTTCTCGCCGGACAACTTATTTTTTTCTTTTAGATCAGCGGCTGATTTCGTAGCAATATCGTTCTTGAACTTTTGCGCTAATAAAGATTCTTGAGTGATTTCCGTCATTTCTGTACGGCTATCTTCTTCCCATTCATTATGGTCCCGGTGTTGGAAAGTTGGCCGTTCAAAAAAGCATGCCGTATAATGTCGATAGGTTTCCAACATATCACTAGGCAAACTGTTCAAATCATCATTCAGACCGCGCCGCGACACTAGGAATGTCCAAAACCAATGTCCTATTGCCAGACTTGGTATTTCAACGACGAAATGAAAGATCGCAGATGTGATAATGGTGACAGCCAGAATCGCAAAATAGGCTCCTGCAACGTTAGGTGACTCGCTTGACGAAGCAATTGCCGGGAAAATCGTGTAAACAAACGACAGATGAAGAAGGGTGATTCCCAAGGATAGCTGACAGATTGAGGGATCGTTAGCGCAATGAATGGGAAATTAGACGATTAGAAACCAGAGAGTTCAACAAACCCGACCGAGGTATCTGAAAACAATATTAGAAAAAACTTTTTGCAAAGGATAGCTCATTTCCGTTGCCAAAACGAGATAAAAAGCTGACAGACAGTCCGAAAATTTAATCTAAACATTTTCATGCAACAGAATCGGATTGTTAAGACGAGTCAGACGAGATCAATCTGTTTGTGCAGAAATATCGTACCTGTGGTGTTGGAAATCGCTGAATACTGGCAAAGACTTTATCCATCGGTAAAGCGAGGTCTCTGACGAAAATCAAGAGAAACATGACGAGGAGAGCGAGAATGGCTATTGAGTGACGCTTCCACGGTGTCAATGTCTTTACTTGATCAAAGTGACCAGACATGGACAAATCGGCAATTATGATACCCAATAGAGCAGCCTGAGCGACAAAACACGAGGTTATTCACCACGATTTTGGAAATCCTTGGGAAAAGATGTGATTCAATACGTACAAAATTGTAGCTATAGGTTATCCAACAAAGTGGCAGAAGGCCGGCGTATAACAACACCCTATTCGACGGAAGTAACGCGAACATGGCAAAAATAAAGTAGACGAAGAGCGAGGCTGGACAAAGAACATTGAAAGGTTAGTCGGTCATTCAGACTATAAAGAACGAATGAATAGAAGTTACCCCAGACAGCCCAAGGGGTAAGCCATAGCATTCCCCCTACTTGATTCAACATTTGCACATTGTCCCACGTAAACTAGCAAATACAATGTTCAAACCGTAAGCCAAAATATGTCAATGAAGTTGTCGTCAACTACTCAAGCACTTACGAAATTGACATAGTAAACCCACCACATGGGTTGAGACGCTATCGCACACCATTTGGGTTTGGTAAATGGAACGGTGGTCTGCTGAATCTGGACTGAACCGGCAAGATCGGTTTTCCCAGTCTGGCACAACTTGGCTTGCAGTATTGAAATGACAAAAACAGGTAGAACGAATCGAAAAATTCTGACAATGAAGCCTTTAGAGACTTTGAACCAATTGATCAGTGGGGTTGTCGAATCGGCGCTACTGTTTCTGGGTCTGAAAATCGACGAATGCGCCAGGATACGACCAGTGATGACGAAGAAGAGCGATATAGCCCAGCTTTGGTTCCTGCGATTAGGGTTGAGTGATCATTAGAATCGAGTAAAGAATTGCTTTATGATTTGTCAGTTTCGTACCTGAACCAAAATGCGGGGAAATCTGGAGGGATGGCATTAGCAGGAATTGTCAGATTAAAGTAATTTGCATTGAGAATGAACAGAGCAGCAATGAATCGAAGGCCGTCAACGTAGAACAGCCTGTGTTGGGACGACATTGATTCCCAGAATAAACAAGGTGATTGCAGGAGGGACAGGTGTGTTTTCTGCTGTCAATTAGAAGGGAGGGCGAGTAACGAGAGAGGGAGCGTGAATTGTAATCAGTTGAAAACGGGTAAAAAGGGGCGAGATGGGTATATCCGTTGTGGGATTGGCAATTTAGCAGGGCAATATTTCAACCACCGCAGAATCACCGCAGAATCACCGCAGAATCACAGCAGCGACATGCCCTGACGTTTCTTTTATTGTATTTAGCGAGTGTGCATTTTTGCATTCCGCCGGTGTTCCGAATCCACGCCCGGGACACGGGGTGAACGGGGAGTGTGAATGAGTGAACCACGTGAGCTAAAAATAGCGCATTGTTCCCTGATTGTTCCAGAGCCGTCTGACCGCGTGGTTCACCCGTGGTTCACTCCTGGTTCACAGCAGTCTAACTATCAGGCTACAGAGACAATGCCCAGTCACAGGGACCTAGGGAAGGGAACTAGGGAAGGGAACTAGGGAGGGAACAAAGGGAACAGAAAGCCAGCGATATTGGAGAATCATGGAAGGATCAGTACAACCAAGGACATGCCCTAGAGACTCACTCTACACTCCGCTTCCTCTGCACTCCGCTCACTCAGATCCCACCTCCACTGCACCACCCTGGACCTGCAACATGCTCCATCGTCTCAGTCTCATCCTTGCCGCACCCCCCGTCCTGCTGTCCCTGCTAGCCTCCATCCTGTCCCTTCCTCCCACTGTCGCATCCCTAGATCCCTCCAATCCCTCTCCACCCTCCGCCATCCCTCAGTGCCCTGACGTCTTTGGTCAGTCCGATGGGGTCTACTACGGGGTCCACGTACAGTGGTCTTCCGATGCCTACAAATCCTATGTCGAACGACTAGGCCGAACCCCGGCCGTCTTCAGCGGAGGTGTCGAAATCAGCAGTACAATTCAAGATACTGATGTCATTGCCGCTGGCCGATACGTTAAAAATGTCGCTCAATATTTCACTGAAAGTGATGGATCAGTATCAAATGTGATTCCGTCTTTGTTCATGACAGTGTTGCCGATGCAGGGACTGAATAGTGTCACCGATGCATCCATAGAAAAGTTGGCAAGAGCCTGCGAAACTCTTGCACGGTTAGGAACTCCGGTCTTGTTAAGATACGGTCCAGATATGAACGGCAATTGGTTCCCTTGGTATGAATCATCAATCATCTCATTTTTTAACACTAGCCTTGCTCATTTGAAGTTCCTTGGATCACAATTTCATAGGAGCTCACAACCGGAAGCCTTTGTTTCTGCATTCCAAAAGTTCTACACCATCATCAAATCTATTTCTCCATCCACCTCAATTATATGGGCGCCAGCAATATACTCTCCTGGGTCTAACATGGCCTACTCCCAATATTACCCCGGTGACGATTACGTCGATTGGGTCGGTCTTGCCTTCTATCACACTGGCAACGTATACCCCCCAATTAACTCCAAGGCCGCCTCGACAAAACTCGAGGACGGATTAACCGGCCGATTTTCACCACCGGCGCAGACAGATAATAACACTAACAGTAATGCTCGAAATGTGAACACAGATCCGCTGTTGAATTTTTATCAGACGTTCTCGGCCGATAAAAATAAACCTTTTGTACTCTCCGATACCGGTGTACCTTATTACCCTACGTTGGCAAAAGATTCGGCAACGCCAAATTTATCAGAGTTAGAATTAAAACAGTCATGGTGGCAACAAGTCTATAATCAATCCACATTTCAGAAATTCCCAAATCTAAAACTCATCATGTGGTCTGATATGACTCGAGATGAATCATTCGGAGCTCTCGGGGATTATAGAACGGTCAATTCAGACAATTTAAAAGTAAGAGAATCATTTAAACGAGATTTATTTACGTTGGCAAAGGCCAACAACGAAGGCGAGAGGAAATTAGTATTCAACGATGGGAAATCTCGAGAGTGTTACAGACCTCTTGCAACTCCGAAGGAAAATGTCATTGCTTCTGTAGGGTTGTTATTGGCTGTGGGAGTTGTTCCATTATTTGCATACGTGATGCTGAAGACATCAAAGGAAAAAACTATATAGTAGATTATGTAATATTTTAAATTGTTATTCATGTGATGTAAATCTTGATTTTTCTGAAAACATCACAAAACTCTTGCATATATATCTAAAATTATTCATCACACTGAAGATAACTCTTCACTATTCTTGCCGCTTCAGCTACTATTCTACCTGGTTCAGGGAACTGCCAAAACTCATTCCCAATGATAGAACACAGCAATTCCAAAAATTCGAGACACTCTTTTTCCCCTACTTTCTTCCCATACTGTCGCATTCCTTCTTGTACGCTTTTAACCAACAATTGTCGAAACTGAGCCACCTCCTCGACTCTAAATTGTTCAGGCTTCTGTTCCATCAAAAACAAATTCACGCACATCTGTCTCGTATCCGAAAATACATCGCCAATTCTCGCAATTTCCCAATCCAAAATCCAAATCGTGACAGTCCCTTCTACCCCGTCCGATCTTTTCTTTTCATCACGATAAGATAAATAGACACTGTTTGGCCAAAAATCACCCATAATGAAGACTCTCTCCTTTGCACCTTCTTTAGGTGGTCCCCATGGTTCAACTTTACCGATCCACCCAGCCAACTCTTTCTCGCAACCGAACCGTTTCAAGTTTGATTCAAAATTATTCACCACATGCGCATTCAAGACATTCCAAGCTGCTTTATTCTCGAAAACACTCGACAACGATGACACCGGAACCTTGTAAACAGATAACAACAATTTTGTGAGGTACGAAACGAGCCTCGTTGGTGTCAATTTCTTGTACATATCGTGATGTTGAACCGGTGAGGTAGAAAAATACGACATCAAAGAAACAATATCAGATCCTGCATCTTCCATGATAATCACTTTAAACGTATCACTAAACGTTAAAATAGTGGGTGACTTGATTGTCACCTCAACATTGGATTCAACCGACGTAATTTGAAACTGTTTGGCGAGTTGGAGTGCCTCTTTTTCAACGTTATATCGGTCTTGAGAAAACGGAATCGCAGAATTGAAGGCTAAAAAAGGGGGGTAATATTTGAATATCACTGATTTCGGTTGACTTTTAGTTTGATTCGACGTCTCGTTCGTATTTGTTTGGAGGTGCAACCGTAGTACTTTGTTTGCCACACCGCCGGATAAATACTCGCTTGAAGTAATTCGAGTATCGGAGAAAAACGATTCAAAATGGGTAGTACAAAATGTAATCACATCTTCGGAAGTACTAAAATGATTGTAACCTGCCATCCTAAAATAAATCTCTCAAAATGTCTCGGTGAACGTAACGAACGTTCGAAACCACGACGCACCCAACCGTTTTTATATCGCCTCCGAAATTCGCAGTGAATCACTGAACAGACACATAACAATCTAAATCTACACATGTGAGCCTTGGGCTTGTAACAGAAACCATATTATCGGTGTAGTTCAGAATGTAGTGAGTCATTACCCTAAATACCTTGGCGAAATCGTCGGAATAATAGCGATAAAGAAAAACACAATAGGGTTTGTGAGATGAACAACATGCGGGCTATGCCATACAATAACCCACGTATTCGGGCCGAAATTTTTGCGTAACGACACATTTTTTTTTCATTTTGCTTTTATTGATATTGGGTTTGTAAGCACATGAGAATGTATGCATGGATAAAGCAAAAGGTTTTTTGAAACTTGGTGGTTATCGGTTCTTCGACAATCATCTTGGAACCGATTCGGTCAGTTCGATTTGCATGGCATTTGAATCCAAACTGATTACACTTTATAAGCGTATTATCTGAAATCTGGATATAGAAAACTATATAATTATATTGCTAGAGGTACTTACTTTCCGTAAAATGAATTTGATTGAGTTGTTTGTAGTCTCTAATTCAGGCAATAAGCCTCAAATTCCTTCATATGTACGCAAATCATTTTGGACTAGGAGTAGTTTTACCGGAACAACCAGTTCTTCAAATTCTAACAATTTCGATTAAATTTGAATCCGTGCGTTTTGTTTGCTCTATGTCGATACGTTTTGAGGCTTGGTTTAGAAATAAGCATTGCAACGGACGGAAAATTTACGCGAAAATTGGTGACGCCAGTGTAGCTAGGCTAGCTAAAATTTATTCAACGCTAAATTATTATTCCAAGCCAATAAGTGAATTTTACCTAAAAAATTTTCATGAAATTAATTTAAGGACTACGAAATTACGCTTTATTGCTTCATCGAAATGTAATTTTTAATTGCGCAATCAAATTAGAGCTTTGCTTGTCTTGGAGAGGTAAAAAAAAACGCATAAATAAGACGAACCCGTCCCTGCAAATATCTCGACAAGAACCAATTTCCTTCATTATAGACGAATAGAAAACACAACATGATTGTAGTGAAAATAGCCGCATTACTAGCTTTAACTGCTTATGCGAACGCCAGTATCTACCTCCATTCTGT
This sequence comes from Paraphysoderma sedebokerense, assembly GCA_025602915.1. NCBI lineage: Eukaryota > Fungi > Blastocladiomycota > Physodermatomycetes > Physodermatales > Physodermataceae > Paraphysoderma > Paraphysoderma sedebokerense. The sequence continues at coordinate 15,380 of JAHLJZ010000040.1, read as the reverse complement.
CTCTTTGAAAGGAGAACCCGGTCCATACTCTACCAACGGTTTACGTCAATTAAAAGAACCGATTACAAATCCTATTGTAGGCTTAACTGATCCGTTGTTAACTTGTAATGCTGGTCTTCAAACTCCTGCAGCGGTTCCTTTAGTTGTCAATGGTACAGTACGATGTTCTTTTTAAATTCGTTTTCACGTTAAGGCTAACTCGTAACTTTGTGTTTCTTTTATTGCAGCTGGAGAAACGTTGACCTTTCAATATCTTGATAGTTTACATTCCTCAGCTCATGTTCTCAACGGTAACGAAAGAGGAACCTGTAGAATTCATATATCGGCTGTAGATCCAAATACCAGAAATCCTACCAATTGGACACTTTTTGCCCAAAGCGGATATGACCCCGCCACGAAAAATTGGTGCACAGATATTCTTAAACGGACCGGTAAATTTAATGTAGGTCCGATTTGGGATTTACCTGCTGGTCGATACGTCTATCGTATTGAAATTTCACCGGCAGAAGAAATCGTCAAGAATGTGGCAGTTGGAACAAGTGAGTTTGGTGTACTTTGAATGTGATTAGGTTTACTTACTGACTTGAAATTTCTTGAATTTTTTTTAGATATTCCTGATGCGAATTTCAACAATGCCAAATTTTGGGGTATGTTATTTCAGCAGTTTTAAGATTAAAACATTATTGATGTTGACCTAATTTTATCTAATAGTGAGATGTCTTGATGTCGATATTCGAGGATCAGGATCCGTCAAACTCCCCACAAATCAATCAATCGCTATTCCATCTGCGGAATGGTCTCAAGGATACAAAACTTTAATCCAAAACGGATTCAACAGTTCGGGTTTCCAGGGACCACCATCTATCGCCCCAAAAGTAGCCACCGACAAGTTTAGTATGATCGACGGTAAAAAAGTCACCTGGTGCGTCAATACTCAACCGACCAAGATTGATCAGTTTGGGAGGAAATGGGGATTCGAGAATAACCAAACTTGTATCATTCATGATGGCCTTGCTACTCCTCAGACTGCGCCAAATACTACCAATACTCAGAATCCTCCAACGACATTCACACCACCAGGTCAAACGCCGGGACAGACATTTGTTAAACCAAAACCGCAACCGGTTTCTCAGTCACCAGTCGTTAAGAGATTCCGTCGGTATCGCAGATAAATGTGAAAGATTGACAGCATATTATTAACTCTGTAAAATTGTGCAGTATTTATGAAAATAGTGGTTAAGTAAATTATGTGACTTGTGAGTCAAGATATATGTAGGCATAAATAAAAAACCCGGCTTTGATTAGTCGATGCAAAAATTGTCCTCGAATTGCCTTACTTTTATGAGGTTTTCTGTCTGTATGTAATTGAAGATAAATACTACAGATAAATACCGCATTTACCGATATTATTCGGAGTGTTTTCAATCCTCCTTCGCGTTCGTTGCTGAGCTGCCACGTGCGCAAACAAATCTCACACCTATATAATCCGAAAATCAACCAGTGTAAACAATGGCACTCACAGTGTCGTTTGGGAACAGGCGGAAGGTAACGTTTAAGGGTACCACATACTGAGACTTCCATGTCTCTTTAATAACCCTTGGAGAAGGTCTGAGGTAAACCACACAGTCGTCTAACGGACATCGATTCGAAAGAGTCGTAGCAGATAACTAGAAAACTTCCTTCTCCATAGAGAAGTTGAAACGAGATCTGCTGGTGGAATATACATTAAGTGCAATACGTTACACAAGAAGTAGGAAAGGTCGGCGGCATCCATTACCCTTCAAGGGCCGGCAGCTCGTTCGGATCCCTCTTGCTTCTTGAACTCAATTCAGACTACTCTCCGCCTGTTCCTTCCCTCCCCATTCTTCTTGCTATATTTTTTCTCGGGTGATTCGTGACCGGTCGTATCCTGTTTTCCTTGTTGGTCGGGCGGCAGCTGTAGTATAAGTTTGTGATCCCGCGTTGAATACGCAAGCAAGAGCGGTTAGCGACGATAAGAGTGGAAAGTCAGGACGCATGCGACTACCAGCAACAAGATATCCAAGTGGTTTCATGTTGTTTGCGTTATTCGATATCGTTTCCTGTTGTGCATTATATTTAATGATATAGTCATGGTGTATGAAGTCACTCGGTGACTTCCAAAATCGGTTTGTTTAATAATTGAACACTCTCAAATGAACAATTGAGTTGTAATATGCGAATCTTAGTGGAACGCCCAACTGTCGACGAATCGTTTTTCAATTGCCAATTCGTGTGTAAAAAATAACTCTATTTATACACCGATGACCGTCTGGAGAGGCGACAAATAACATATTAATATTAACATTGTAAGCTAAGATGTACAGGATGGACTTCGAAATTAAAGAGAGATAACTGTTTTATCGATACAATTGTGAGCACTATTGATTTTTCAAGACACTGTGCGATTAAGGAAGAGCAAGTCGGGATAACTATAACTGAGATTGCCGATGGAGTTACAATATAAAAAGGGCGGATGGGGGTTTTAGTCTAGTATTTCACAACAACACCAACAAGCAAGGAGGGATGCGATTCTATTACAAGAGGCAATAAGTTAAAATTGCGTAAAGACGGATATAGTTAACAGAGTTAAGTCTCCAATATATAACTTACACAGCTTTCAATGTGTCATTCTTCGATTTCTCTTGCTGCAACTGGGCATGCTGCGCACCGTAAGCACCAGCGGCCGGTGGATATCCTTGTTGGTATCCTTGAGGATACTGTCCTTGCGGTGGATAACCCTGCGCTTGAGGCGGATATCCCTGTCCATGTGGAGGATACCCTTGACCCTGCGGCGGATAGCCCTGCTGAGGCGGATAACCTTGTCCCTGAGGTGGATAACCAGGTTGCGATGAATATGATTGTTGAGGGTATGCCGGATATGCACGGTAAGCTGGCATTTGGTATCCTTGAGAGGATTGCGGTTGACCGGGAACTGCAGACGGATGGGCAAAAGACTGAACGTAAGCATCATCTTCTTCTTTCTGCAGTTTCCTTGCTAACTGCTCATCGGTAAGATGCTCATCGTTATTTGACATACCTGCTGGCCCCTGGTAATGATTAATGAATGAGGCTCGTTAGAAGGAATACACTTGCGGCGGAATTATTCTGCTGCTGGCACATACCTGATAAGGTGGTGGCATATCAGTTTTGGATGGGTTTGGTTTGGACATTTCGAGTTTTGCAGAGACGGAGGATACCAAAGGGTATTAAATATGCTGAGGTGAGCAGAAGCGGAGCCAACCTTTGAATGAACAATTGACGCTTTCAGAACATTCTTTTTGATCGCACGTGACTTGTAAATTGATTCTTACATTGTCACTAGAAATGTTGGAATAATCCGACTGCCAATTCAGCTACGGATAGCATAACTTACTGCTAATGATACTGTGAAGGTATTGTGGAAAGGGAGCACAAAGGTCAATTGTGAACAGTGCACAAGTCACTTGTCTCTGAAGAATTAAGTTTCCATAAATTATACAGCCGCAAATAATGAATATGGTTATGAACAGAGAAGTCTTCACCACGTCTTGAAGTGAACCCTTAGATACAGAATTTCTAGAGCCGATATCCTACCAACTAGGATTGTAGTTGAATCATTGAGACGGTTTAACCCTCTTCGCTGCTGCCTTCAATAACGTATTGATTTCGTCTGAATCCTTGTCCAGAGCTTTAGCTTCATTCAATATCCCTGTGGCTTCATCGAAGCGTTCCAACATTACTAACGCCTTCCCTTTCCGATACATTGATTTAGAATGTTTATCGTCAATTCTTAATGCTTCTGTCGCATCCTTCAAAGCGTCTTCGTAATCTTTCAACAACAGGTGTGCAGCTGCACGATTAGAATAAGCGAGGTGACGGTTCAGAGGAGACGATTCGATAGCAGCGGTATACAACTTGATTGCCTTTCCATACTTCTTCTTGGCAAACAGCTTATTTCCTTCTTTTCGCAACTGTTCCCCTTCATCCTGGTTTGAATACCCAGCTCCGCTACCATTATCTGAAGCCGTATTTGTCCCATCAGTTCCAGGTTTGGCTGAATCTAGACTTAAATTCCACTCAGGGACTTTGAACTCGACATCATTCAGGGTAATGATATTCCGCTTATCTTCAACTCTAATCGCCGGTAGCCCTGACATAGACATTTTATAATACGGCTCTTTCAGAATAAACTGCAAGCCCACAGGAGGGAATGTCTTGAAATTGTAAAAACTCAAAAGGCTCACGTTGCCTTTGAGGTCTTCTACCACACACTGGATAGCGGAAGTTCGAAACGGCTCTTCAATGATTTTGAGGACGACATAACAACCGACATGAGTTTTGTCAATATCAAAATCTGAGAGATGTATGGGCGTCATTTTTTCGAGAGGAATCAGACATGCTTTGGAATGTTGGTCGTGGAGGGCGATACTAGAGCTAAAGGGTAATGCCGATCTCATGGAAGAAAACTGCCTTTGCGCTTGACGATGAATCTGAATGACTTGTTCTCGGGGGAGCAGGGCATCGCCAGGGGTCGGAGAGAATGCATGTGCATTTCGTAAGAGGTCAGCGAGATTTTCCATCTTCTGAATATGGACACAAGATGTGGAATGTCGGCAGGATGAGCTGAATGAAGGAATGCCCGAGTCTCTGACTGTGACAGGGCAACAGCCACGTGACCAGAATAGAACGGAAATCATTGTGGAAGTCCCCAGTGGCAAACCGGCCTTACGACACAAATCACCTCATTTGACTGTAGTAAGGATTAGCACAAGATGACCGTAACCACTCCCGCTAAGCGCCAACGCACAGAGGAAGTTGAAGCCCCCGCCTCCCCTACCAGACGTTCCGCCTCTCCAACCCGATCTGCCTCCCCAAAGAAGGACCTCACCCATCCCAATATCGTCGACGGATGGTTTAAGGAAACTACCGCTATGTGGCCTGGACAAGGTTTGTTATCGATTTTATTTTCTGTCGATGTATTTCAGTTAAATCCCGAACCATCTGTTGGATTTCTCACAATTTATTTCTCTTAACAACTACTAGCCATGACCCTCCAAGTTAAAAAAATTCTCCACCATGAAAAATCCAAATATCAAGACGTTCTTGTCTTTGAATCCGAAACCTACGGAAATGTTTTGGTTCTTGATGGTGTAATCCAATGTACTGAGCGTGACGAGATTGCTTATCAAGAGATGATTGCTCATGTTCCCTTGATGGCTCACTCCAACCCCAAGAACGTTTTAGTTGTAGGTGGAGGTGATGGCGGAGTGTTGAGAGAAGTCGTCAAGCATTCTGGTGTGGAGACTGTAACTTTGTGCGAAATCGATGAGGTCTGTTTCAAACGGTTTTTCAAGGATTTCAGTGGCTGACCAGGTGAAATTAGCGGGATCTAACTCTCTGCTCTTTGTAGGCCGTTTGCCGTGTCTCGAAACTTTACTTGCCCAAAATGGCTGAAGGTTTTAAGCACCCTAAAGTGAAAGTCCACATCGGAGACGGTTTCGAATTTTTAAAAGATAAGGAGGAAGTATACGACGTGATCATCACGGATTCTTCCGATCCAGTTGGTCAGTAAAATATCAGTGCATTTGTCTTATGCCACCTTCTTGACTCACACTTTATTACACATAGGCCCTGCTGAATCTCTTTTCCAAGACTCGTTCTTTTCCCTCTTGAATAAAGCCCTCAAACCGAACGGCATCATTTGCTCCCAAGGTGAATGCATCTGGCTCCACCTTGATCTTATCACCAAAGTGCAAAACACTCTTAGATCTATCTTCCCGTCAGTAGCATACGCTTACACTAGCATGCCCACCTACCCTTGTGGCACAATTGGTTTTATGATCTCCAGTAAAGAAAAGAATAAGGATTTGAGCAAACCTGTCAGGAAATGGACTAAAGAAGAGGAGAAGGAAAAATTGAGGTTTTACAATGCTGATGTTCATGAAGCCGCTTTCAAAGTTCCTACTTTCGTTAGAAATGCTCTCGAAAAAAAGACTGCTTAGATTTACGTCAGATCTGATATATTTCTGGAGTGATCTTGCTGTGATTGTATTATTTGAGCCCAGATAATAAAGCATATGAAATCTAGGTTGACAAATCTGTTTCTGCCCAGGTGCACTTCTCAACTGTCCATCTGTACATTTGGCAGTTATGAGCCAAGGAGGCAGGTCACGTGTAAAACTCGCCACTGAATTTTGCGCATATATTTAGCAAGGAAGCTAGCTCGCGGGCTCTCATAATTAATTAACGAAATTCACAGAAGCCGAGACTAACTCCTTGCGTTGTGCATTTATACTTGTCTTGCCTTTTCCTGCTCAGTCTGATAAATTTTTTTGCGGTATATATATGGAGCAACTGCTCACCGACATCCTTGTTGGTATTCTCCAATTCATTAGGAAGCAGGACCTCAAGTCCCTCAGGCGGGTGCATAGTATTTTCAATGAGCCCTGTCGTCGAGAACTGTTTCGAACTCTCACATTTGAAGGGTCAACACTAAGCTTTTGGGTTTTCACTGATGATATTAAATGGCGAGAGTTGAAGACTTGCTCATTTCTTCCAGACGTCAAAACAGTTCGTATCACCGGTAGAGGGGAATACGGTGTATCGTTGGCTTTATGGGACTTATTCCACTTTATGGTGAACCTCGAAAATGTCGAAATTATTCAGACAGACTACAAAATTGAAGATCCTTCTCTCAAATATCAACTTCCCGGTCGGTGTAAAAAGTTGATGTTTGAGAACTACGGTTCAATACCGCTTGAGATGTTCCCTGAAAACTTGCAGGAGCTAAGCATTACAGCTTGTCTGGTCAAACCGGAACAAGTTTTTCTATTCCCACCGCAACTTAAACGTCTTTGCTTGATTAATTGCGTACTGTCCTCAATACCCTACCTTCCCCAATATCTTCAATATCTTGATTTATCCCTAAACGACTTAACTGAACTCCCTGAACTCCCTCCATTACTGCGGACTCTCATATGCCATAATACTAAGCTTACTCGTCTGCCGCCGCTCCCGAATTCTCTTCGCGCCCTTGAATTGTGGAGTACTCCCAACACATTCATAGAAACATTGCCGTCCGGTCTGGAGACACTCATTATTTCTCATTCACCACATTTCCTTCAAAGATTCTCACAACTACCGCCAAGACTTATCCAACTTTGCCTGCATGATTGTGAAATTGAATCTATACCACATAATTATCTGCCAACTTCTCTTCGTTCTCTTGATTTGTCATATAACAAACTCAAGATACTGTCAAGCTTGCCGTCAAAATTAGAGGTGCTGAAGTTATGGCAAAACAAACTTAGGGGAATCCCCAATTTACCGCAAAGTTTGAAAACTCTACATTTATCGCATAATGAACTTACAGAATTGCAAGAATTACCGGCAAAATTACAGACTTTGCGATGCGACCATAATCGGATATCGGAATGGCCCAGATTTCCAAAGACATTAAAAATAGTAAGAATTAATTGCAATATTTTACTGGATGAAGCCATGAGCTTTGCCGCAACTATGTTTAATTCAATCGATGAATTGCAGTCAAATCAATAGAACTTAATTTTAGAGGCATTATATTTATTGTATCATTTCCCCTCAACATTGCATCGCACCTCGTACATCGCTTATTCACATGAATCTATTGATGATGATCAGCAGGGAATCTGCAGTGGCATAAAACTGCACAAGCACTGGTGGTGTCCGCAGGTCAAATCGTAAGCCGAGTACTTGGTGCGCCAGAGGGGCCAGTTTTAGAAAAACCACATAATCTCGATTCTGTCGATGAATGGAATCGATTAACCATCGGTGATGTCATGAGCCAATATAATGGGAATTAACGGGCGCAAATGATTGTATACAAAGATGAATATGATTTGCTGGAAGCCTACTACATATTTTGCGCATAAGTACGATAGTCACCGATTTATTGAGAACTCTTCACTCACGTATCGGCGAAAATTGTAACCAGCCGGTTCTTCTTCTTGAGCAACAATAGAGAACAACTTTTGAAACCTAAATTTTTTTATGAGGGAAAGGAAATTAAAAAGTAATTATCATTTTGTAATTCTCGATGCCGAGTTTGAACTTTTTAATCAAAGGTGATTAAAAAATGATTAAAAAAATCCTTTGAATTGACTCAATAATCAATTTCGTGCCTAACAATAGCCCTTTTCGGAGAACTAAATAAGAATTCTTAAGAATTTTGGTGAATGTTACTAAATTGGCATGTCCTCCTCTTTTGACTCACTGACTTCTCCGTTGTTGAACCTAGGCCAATCACGAATAACGACGCGGCAGCTGCCAGGAAAAGTGACTCACTCGAATTACGCATATAAACTCTTTCTCCACTTGAAATGGCCATAAACCTCATTCAAAAAATCTGAAATTCCGGAACACGGAAAATGGAGCAACTAGTCTCAGACATTTTCTATCTTATCCCCCAATTCGTCCCAACGGAGGATCTTAAGTCACTCAGACTTGTGCATAGTATGTTTAACGAACCTTGCTGTAAAGAACTGTTTCGTTCCTTCAGATTCAACGGTTGCACTTTACGCTATTGGGCATTCACTGATGTTCTCAAGTGGCGAGAGTTGAAAACTTGCTCATTCTTGCCAGACGTCCGCCGAATCCGAATCAACGGCACAGGGGAACATAGAGTCTCGATGGTTCTGTCCAAATTACTACAGACAACAGTCAACATCGACGATATCGGATTTTTCCAGGAAAATGGCGATGTTGAGCAGTCGCACCTCCTGTACGCTCTTCCCCTGACGATTAGAAAATTGACGTTTGAGAATTACAATTTGATACCTCTCGAAACTTTCCCCGAAAACTTGGAAGAACTTTATATTAGTAATTGCCATGTCGAACCGCTACATCTTCTGCTGTTACCGCAGAAACTTAATCGTTTACGCCTCAGTAATTGCGGGATTACCACGTTACCGTACCTTCCTCAATGCCTTCAATTTCTTGATATCTCTCACAATGATTTGACGGCGCTCCCAGATCTTCCACCTTTACTTCATACGCTTATATGCGAAGCTACGAAGTTATCTTATTTACCGCCGCTGCCGCAAACTCTTCGCGTTCTGGAATTTTGGGATAATCCTGATACTTTAATCAAATCATTGCCAGCAAGCCTAGAGAAACTCGCAGTTTCTCATTCAGCCAATTTCGTTCAAAATTTTCCAAGGCTTCCCTCCAATCTTGTCTCTGTTCGCCTCAACGATTGCGATATTGAATCAATACCACCAAACTACTTGCCCAAAACTCTTTGTTCGCTAAATCTGTCAAATAACGGAATTTCGACATTGTCTCAATTACCACCAAGACTAAATGAGCTAGAGGTGAGCCATAACTCACTTAGGAAAGTCGCTGACCTACCTCCAACTCTAGTCACGCTAAATCTGTCGCATAATGGCCTTAGAGAGTTGCCGGAACTACCCCCGAAGTTGGTGAATCTTCATTTAACCAATAATTACCTTACTAAATTGCCAGATTTACCATCTAAATTGAAAAATCTTCACCTGTGTTATAATTCATTGACTGAATTGCCGAAGTTACCGCCTACTTTACAAACTCTACATTGTAGTTATAACCATGTCGATGAAAATGATTGGCCAAGCTTCCCAGAGACTTGTACAACAATTAACATAGAACACAACTTCTCTGAGAAGTTGCTCAACGAGTCTTTAGCTTTTGCAGCACAAATGTGGGATCCAAAGGAGTAGATTGTGATTATTAATAAAATTCTGTTCTTAATAAGCGACTATTTCTACAAATTAATTATCCGTATGTTATGGCGCCAAACCTGTAAAAATATATAAAAGATTCCAATTTTTTTATGGTTATTTTCAACTCAGATGCACGCAACCGCCACAACGGCCCATGATCCACCAGATCCACCAATATTCTTTTGTAAAAACTGACTAAGATGGCTGGATATACTAAAATACTAGAAATAGAACTTGAATATCTGCAACTAACTCTTAATAATGTGGACATAAACGTAGAAACCGAGTATTGGATTGTCGCTTTGTACGTGAGGAGCATCAAACTATAACCTTGCCATACAAATTATTCCGTTGCCTGTCGTAATCCACTTGATTTATCTGGGCGCTGGTGAATTGAACCAAAGAAAACTACATCATAAATGGTAACATATATATTATCTGAATTGCCGAACGTTACTTAAACATAGAGATAATAAGTTGCATTGAATGTTACTAAATCTGTAGACTGTCGTGTTGGTTGTTCGTTGTTCCTCAATGTTCAATTTTCAACCAATCGTGAGCAGAGACTGCAGAGCTGCGGCAGAAGTGACTCACTTGAAATATGCATTTAAAGCCTCTTACTATTTTACATGGTAATGCATTCACTACATGCTAATACATTCAAGGCAAGGATCCCTCTGGAAACACGGAAAATGGAGCAACTACTCTCAGACATTCTCTACCTTATCCCCCAATTCGTCCCAACGGAAGATCTTAAGTCACTCAGACTTGTGCATAGTATGTTTAACGAACCTTGCTGTAAAGAACTGTTTCGTTCCTTCAGATTCAACGGTTGCACGTTACGCTATTGGGCATTCACTGATGTTCTCAAGTGGCGAGAGTTGAAGACTTGCTCGTTCTTGCCAGATGTCCGTCGAATCCGAATCGATGGTAAAGGGGAACACAGCGTGTCGATGATCTTGTCCGATCTACTAGAAAGCGCAATCAATATCGAGCAAATCGACTTTATTCAATATCATTACGAGGTTGAGCAGACACACCTGCAGTACATTCTTCCCCCGACTCTTAAGAGATTAGTGTTTGAGAATTACAGTTTGTTACCGCTCGAGGACTTTCCTGAAAACTTACAAGAACTCGATATTAATAATTGCCATGTCGAACCATTACACCTTTTGCTGTTTCCACAGAAACTACAGAAGATACTGACAACACATAATCTATAAATCACAAACCTCCTTGGATCACTCTGCCCTCGAATTCGGTATGCGAGCCCATAATTCCAGTGTCAACAATATAGCAATCCACATTAGAGCCATCGGCTGTCCAGGTGTATTTTTGATCGAGACCCTTCTTAGCATTAATTCTGTCTAATCCCCACATTTCGGAATCGCTGACAACTTGCTCTTTGATTGAAGGAATATCGTTGAATTTTCTGTATTCCAAATTGGGCACAATGCGCAAAACTTCTGGCAGATTCTTAAGTTGCTGAAATTGTTTCTGAGAAAGACGGGTGGAATATCCTTTGAAAACGCTGCCTATTTTGAATTTTCGTGATATAGCTTTGCGGGAACCCATAGCCGAGAAATCACCACTGATGATTTGAGCGTGGTTTGCATCTATAGTTTTATACAGAAACAGTTAGATTGTTGAGAAGACAGTGTGATCAATAATATGTAGTGAAAGACAGAACATACAGGTTGCTGGGCCGGCATCCTTTTTCAACTGAACAATATATTCTGTTGAATCGAGTGGAGCTGAATGTACCAATGCACATAATGCAAGAGTGGTTAAGAGGGAAAGCTTAAGCATAGTGAGGTTTCGCTGGTGTGTGTATAACAGATTGGGCTCCCATACTGTGTCTTTATATATACATCACTGATTCTGCCAAACTTTGTCAACAGAATTGCAAATACATCGGTTGACCGTGATCGCCAGTCTCTTCAGTGGGGTTTATATTCTTGGGACACTGAACTCATCGTGTTCTTCGCGTTTTTTTCATTTTTTGCCATACGCGCACGACCACCAGTGGCTCACAATATCGCATGGGACGAAATAAGCGATTCTGAAATCAATTATTTCAGACCAAAACAGGCAAAATCAGAATGGCTCTAACATTACGGTCGGCGAATATATGAATGACACAACTTGTTTGTTATGGTTGCCTGATATTAATTCAAAGTCCTTTCTTGTCATTGTGAACACTGAACCCTGATTTCGCACCCGATCGCCTGACGAGGAACTGCGGAAAAGTTGGTGAGAGATGGTAAATTCATTAATCCTCTGAGCTGCAAGGAATATGATTAACTTGGGCGCAACTCCATCAGTCGTGACGTCATATACATTCGTCTCCGAGTCATCAACAGTTTATGTCTAGAAAAGTCACCAGAGCTGCCGCATACAATTTGTAAATATTCGGAATATAATGTATGAAACTCCTGCCTAACTACTTGATCTGCCCAACCTGATCACTAATGCCGCGACGCATTTCTTCCACTCGGTCGGAGATTCTGGTTAATGGTTGGAGAAGGTACCGTATAAACGTTGCAGTTTATTTTCTTTTCGAATTCATGTAAAGCGCGATCAACGCGTGTTTATTTGATTTTAGTCAATAATTAAGATACATTTCAACATATTCAGTTATGGAGAAGTTGGGAAGTTTGAACTGTTTGTAAACAGATAAATCGTAAAATCAAGTTCCTTCAGTCTACAGCTAATATAATAGTTGGCCTTCGAGTATTCAATCATGTTGTTCCTTGATAGGTTCAGAGCTATTAAAGTCAAGTAAGCTATAGACCAAGAGATTGGGTGAATTCGCCATGATGGAACTCGGCTAAGATGGCACACAGGTTGTCAGTGAATAATACAACAACAGTTAGTGAACGGTTATTACCTCAATAGCGTCAGCCGTTGCAGTTTTCTTCAAAACTTCTGCGAATGATGCCGCAGTTCCGGATTGGTTGGCTGAAAGATACAGGGCTGCAACTCCAGCAACAAATGGTGTAGCCATACTAAGAGGCAAATCAAAAAGGTTGGTTCCAATACAAGTGGAACATTGAAGAATATGTAGCCGCAACTTACGATGTGCCAGACATAATAGCAGATGCGTTTGCATCTGAAACACCTGCAGACTTGATGTCCTCACCCGGAGCAAATACATCCAAACACTGGCCATAATTAGAAAATTTCGCACGGATGTCGCTCTTATTCGTTGCCCCCACGGTGATTACCTTTAAGATTTTAGGGATTTAAAAAAGCACTCAGTATTTTTTAATTGTGGCACTCAATTCGGGTGACCATAATTATATATTATATAATTTGCCACCGCTCATGAAAGGAATACCTACGCTTGGTTCTGACGCTGGGCTAAATTCGCATGCATCGGAATTAGAATTGCCAGCGGCAACTACTACGACGATGCCCAGGTCGACTATAAAATGACTGGTGAGTATTTCAATCGCATAAAGTTAGACCTCGGGAGTTTCACGTACCAAGAGCTTTGACTGCGTCGTTCAAAGTTTGTGTCTAAAAAAAAAGTTATGAACAAATGCAGAAATCTAACTATGGACATGAGCTTACCTTTGGGCCACCTAAACTCATATTTACGACAGAGGGTTTCTTTCTTTGTTTAACAGATTCTGCAATCCAGCTGAGTCCCGCTATAATTGTCGTGAAGGAACCTCTGCCCAAGCGGTTAAATATTTTAACAGGGATAATGCTACAGTTCTTTGCAACACCGTAGGATGCACCAGCCATAATAGCGGCCACATGTGAACCTAAGATTTAATTATCTTTGCGTCAATATATGCCAAGATAATTTAAATTTGTAATACTTACCATGTCCATGTAAATCAGTATCCTCATTTTGAATGAAAGATGCTAAACGTAATAATATAAATTAATTTTCATTCAAGGGGGTATATTTTTACCGGCAACATACCTCCTTGTATGATTCTTCCTTCGAACTCATGATGCGAGGCCATGATCCCCGTGTCAACGACATAGCAATCAACGTTGGAACCGTCAACAGTCCAAGTGTATTTTTGATCAAGACCTTTCTTAGCGTTGACTCTATCTAATCCCCACATATTCGAGTCATCGATAAATTGTTCCTTCTGTGACGGAATGTCATTAAATACGCTGAATTCCAAGTTTGGTACAATACTTGCGACCTCTGGTAGGGCGTTGATTTGCTCAACTTGTTGAGGAGAAAGTTTGGTTGTGTATGCAGCTTGGAACGCGTTGCCAATTTTGAATTGTTGGGCTATCGTTTCGGTAAAGCTCATGATCGAAAATTCACCGCTGAGGTTGTTAAGACGGTTGGCAACTTTAAAATGATTGATCGCGTGAGTTTTTGTGAGAGCACGCTGCTTGCACAAGAATTCTGAGGAAACGTACATGTCTCAAGGCTCGCATCTGTCTTCAATTGAACAATATATTCAGTGGGCTCAAGTGGAGCTGATTGCACGAGGGCATATAATGCAAAAGCGGTGATGAGGGAAAGTCTAAACATGATAAAGTTTTCTGAGTCTTGCTTGATATGCTGGTATAAGGTTAGCAGTCTCTGATTCCATAGCCTCTTTATACCTCAAAGTTTCTGCTAGAACGTATCATCTCCGGAGTCCGTTGACCAATGTCGCCAGGCTTTTGGAAAGACTTTCATTCCTTTTTGCGGCAGTAAAGTATCGTGTTCTTCGCGAGCTTACTTCTCTGCCAACGAGTAATGACTGCAAAACGCATACATAATGGAACATATAAACGAACACGCGATTCGAAAATCAATTCATTTTTATCAAGCATGCTCAGATGCAATGTGACTTCACGTGATAACTAAATGGTAATCAGTTTCTGTTACGATTATCAGTTTCTGTGTGGGTGTATTAGCTACAAGATATGCTACTCCGTTGCATCTCGCTTGTCATCAGGTGACACAAGCGTCGCGGTTAATCACGTAAGTCATGAACCGTGAAGGAGATTAAACTTTACGTGCCAATGGCTGCAGGCATTTCGATTACTGATTGAAAGCCGACAGAAATTTAAAGAGGCAATATGAATTCCAATATAACATATGATGTTGACCAGAGATTTACGCATTACCACAATATACCCCTCAATTTGTTATATTCAGGATGGGAGATTCAGTTTCATTCATCAATGCGATTAACAACAAACCCGCGACTGCTGTCTTTGCAGAAGGGACATTTTCATAGTGAAATTGCGGTTTGATCAGTTGCATCGGCCAACGGAGATATTAATAATAGTTTTATTTTGTATCAAAATATGACAGTAACTGTTCCAACATTTCCCAAACATTAGAACATACAGATAAAATCTGGGTAGATATGGATGTATTCATGTTCATGTAAATTTCGCTTCAGCATAATATGATAAAATGCGTACTATTTATTGGCAGACGGGGTGACGTTATTGTCCAGCGGGCTGTACACAAGCAGATTTGGTGATTTTTCGTGTAGAGAGCTCGGCTGCAAGACATCAACGTTAGCACGAAGTACAACTATACATCCGATAAAAACTTAAATAAGATAAAATAACCTCAATAGCATCTTTCGTAGCAGTGTTTCTTAGAATCTTTGCGAATGTATCAGGTGATCCGGATGGATTGGCAGAGAGATAAAGGGCTGCAAC